>JBBBWG010027357.1:52546-63671 GCA_037176905.1 Azolla pinnata | reverse complement strand
ACATGGACATATATACATACACACGTACATACATGAAGACATACATTGCACATCTGTGAAGGCATACATTGGTCATATGTGCGGCAAGCTGATTACAACGAAGCATACATGTATGTATGACGGACATGTTTCTCATACATACAAATGAACCATACAGGTATGCAGACATGCAAACATGTACATATGTGTATGAATGTGCACATATGTACATAAGAGCAAACACACGGATATCACATACACTACATACATACGTGAAGACGAACATGTACATCGGTGAGGCAAGTTGACGTTTCGTATGTGCATCGTTGGATTGTTAGTGATACTTGATACATAATGTTATAAAAAGATTGATGGATGAATTGTTTTGCAATCTTGAACATCGACGAGATCTAATCCACAAAAGAGCTAACTACTACAAACTGCTACAGTATTACTGCACCAACTTACGAACAAAAGAAGTAGGGTTTAATCAATTTGAATTCCGTTGGTTTCTGAAGAGCTCCAAGGAACACCGAATCTCGCTTCATGGTGGATTTGGAAACATTTTCTTCCTAGGCTGATGAAAGTGGACTAGATAGATAGAGGTTTAACAAGTCAATTAGAATTTAGCATCCAAACTTAAGACACCAACACATCCATACTAAATGTAAATATCTACAAATGACTTTCTCCCAACGTGTCAGAATTGAGGAAGGGACCGACCAGGACTAGGGCGGTTGTGCCCTTCACCAAAAAAACCTCATAGCTCCCTCGTGCAATATCGGATTTTCGAGTTTTTTTTCTTGAATCGAAGCACAAGAGAGCAAGTTATGCAATGGTATAAGAAAGTTTGGATTTTAAAACTCAGGGTGAGGAAGGGACCGACCAGGACCAAGCTCCACCAGAAAAAGCTCAATAGCTCCCTCGTGCAATATCGGATTTCCGAGTTTTCTGGCTTGAATCGAAGCGCAAAACAGCAAGTTATACAAGGGCATAGAAAAGTTTGGATTTTGAGACTCAAGGCAAGACAAACAGCTGAAAAGGTGAAGATATGTCAAAACTGAGGAAGGGACCGACCAGGGCCACTACCTTCACCAAAAAAAGCTCATAACTACCTCATGCGATATCGGATTTCCAATTTTTTCACTTGAATCGAAGTGAAAGAGAGCAAGTTATACAATGGCACAAAAAAGTTTGTATTTTGAAATTCAAGGTGAGAGAAACGGCTGAAAAAGTGAAGATGTGTCAGAACTAAGGCAGAGACCAACCAAGGCAGTCGCCTTCACCAGAAAAAGCTCATAGCTCCCTCGTGCGATATCGGATTTCCGAGGTTTTTAGCTTGAATCAAAGCGCAAGAGAGCAAGTTATGCAATGGCACAGAAAAGTTTGGATTTTGAAACTCAGGGCGAGAAAAACAGCTGAAAAAGTGAAGATGTGTCAAAACTAAGGGACTGAATAGGGCGACTGCCTTCAGCAAAAAAAGCTCATAGCTCCCTTGTGCTATAGCGGATTTCCGAGTTTTTTAGCTTGAATCGAAGTGCAAGAGAGCAAGATATGTAATGGCACAACAAGGTTGCAAATTTGAAACTCAGGGCGAGAAAAACAGATGAAAAAGTAAACCTGTCTCAGAACCGAGGAAGGGATCGACCGGGGCGACTGACTGCCTTCACAAAAAGCTCATAGCTCCCTCATGTTATCTCGGATTTCCGAGGTTTTTGGCATGAATCGAAGCGCTCGCCTCAAGATACCGTATAGCACAAATTAATTTTGAAACTCAGGGTTTAGGGTTTAGGGTGAGAGAAATGGCTAAAAAAGTAGGGCTTTGTTAGAAATGAGCAAGGGACGAACCAGGGTGACTCGGTTCACGAAAAAGCTCATACCTCCCTCGTGTGATATCGGATTTCAAAGCTAAACACTTGAATGAAAGCCCTCGCAATAGGTTAAAATATGGCACAGAAAAGTTTGAATACTGAAACTCGGGGCAAAAGAAAAGGCTAAAAAAGTAGGGTTCTATCATAAATGAGGAAGGCACTAACCAAGGCGACTCCGTTCATGAAAATTCAAGCTTTTTTGTGTCATACAATAGCTTACTGCCATGGCTTTGATTTAAGTTGTGAACTCTAAAATCCAATATCACACGAGGGAACTATGAGCTTTTTAGTGAAGGTAGTCGCCCTTATCTGTCCCTTCCTCATTTCCGACACAACTTTACTTCTTCAGCTGTGTCTCTCACCCTGAGTTTCGAAATTCAAACCTTTTTTGTGTCATGTAATAGCTTACTACGATAGCTTTGATTCAAGTGTTTGAACTGTGAAAGCCAATATAACACAAGGGAGCTATGTGCTTTTTGGGGAAGGCAGTCGCCCTTGTCTGTCCCTTCCTCATTTCTGACATAACTTTACTTTTTCAGCCGTGTCTCTCGCCCTAAGTTTCAAAATTTAAACTTTTTTATGCGAGGGCTTCGATTCAAGAGTTTGAGCTCTGAAATCCGATATCACACGAGGGTGCAATGAGTGAAGGCAGTCAGTCGCCCTTGTTTGTCCCTTCCTCATTTCTGAGAGAGCTCTACTTTTTCAGTCATCTCTCTTGCCCTGAGTTTCACAATTTAATTTTGTTGGTGCCATATGATAGCTTACTGCGAGGGCTTTGATTCAAGAGTTTGAGCTCTGAAATCCGATATCATACGAGGCACCTATGAGCTTTTTGGTTAAGGTAGTCTGCCTTGTCTATCCCTTCCTCAGTTCTAACAGAGCTTTACTTTCTCAGCCGTTTATGTCGCCCTGAGATTCAAATTTCAAAATTTTTTCTTCCACATGATAGGTTACTGTGAGGGCTTCGATTCATGAGTTTGAGCTTTAAAATACTATATCACACGAGGGAGCTGTCAGCTTTTTGGTGAAGGCAGTCGCCCTTGCCTATCCTTTTCTCATTTCTGACAGAGCTCTACTTTTTCAATTGTTTCTCTTGCCCTGAGTATCAAACTTCGAACTAATTGGTGCCACATGATAGATTACTACGAGGGCTTTGATTCAAGAGTTTGAGCTCTGAAATCCAATATGACACGAGAGAGCTATGAGCTTTTTGGTGAAGGTAGTCACCCTTGTCCGTCCCCATTACATACACCAACTTTTATGAAACAAAGCTAACCAAATAGGCTATGATATGGGTGGATTCGATCTAAATTTCGAAACTTAGGGCAAAAGACATGAAGGAAAAAGTAAAGTTGTGGCAGAAATCAGGTTGGAACAGACAAGAGCAACTACTTGCATCAAAAAGCTTATAGCTTCCTCATATGATATTGGATCTCAGAGCTCAAGTAGGTGAAGCAAAGCTACCGAAGTTGTTTATGATATGGGTGGATTAGATCTAACTTTCGAAATTCAAGGCAAGAGACGGGAAGGAAAAGGTATACGTGTGGTAAAAATCAGGCAAGGAAAGACAAGAACGACGACTTGCATCAAAAAGCTCATAGCTTCCTGGTATAATATTAGATTTCAGAGTTCAAATAGGTGAATCAAAGCTAATCGAGTAGGCTACGATATGGGTAGATTAGATCTAAATTTTAGAAATTGAGGGGAAGAGACACGAATGAAAAAGTAAATTTGTGGCAGAAATCAGGCAAGGACAAACAAGAGAGACCACCAGCATCAAAAAAGCTCATTACTTCCTCGTATAATATCAGTTTTAAGAGTTCAAATTGGTCAAAGTTAACAAAGTAGGTTAGGTTATGTGTTGATTAGGTCTAAGTTTTGAAAGTAAGGGCGAGAAAAGCTTAGCATCAATAGCAATAAATGAGGCAAGAAGATATCGAGGGAGTCAGTAGCCCATTGACATAAGGTGGAAGAGCATGTGCATGAACAATGATATTCCAAAAAACCTCAACATTTGGAGTACTTGTACGAATAGATGAGACAACGAGAAAAAGACAAAGGAAAGAAAATGATACAAGGGAGGGACTAGTAATCATGGTAAACATGACAAGTGGCAACACAATACCAAGTAAAAGGAGCAAGCAAGAATGGATCGAGGCTATGTATATGTACATTTAAATCAAATATTTAGGATGTAATGCAACACTTCTAAGATCTTCTCTATTGTTGACAGTTCATCTACTCTTGGACATGAAAAGCTTATGCCAGAAGAAGCAAAATGTCGCACATACGTACATACATCCACCCAAAGTCTGGCTATGGGGAATCCACGACAAAGCGAGCTGTGGTTTTGAGCCGGTAGATTTCAACCCTACACAGGAATAAACTACAAGAAGCTAAGGACTTAAATAACAATGCATAGGAATTGTAGCAATAAAGTAATGAAAGAAAGGCGCGACATAAAGCTGGTGCTTTGCGATGCAGAACATTGAGGGCAATTGCATCGGAACCATAAGAGTTGGTGTGTGTGATGCGGCATGAGGAGGATGGCGTTTGTAACATTAGTGTGAGGGCAATGTCAAAGATGGGATTGCAAGGAAATAAAGGAGGAGCAAATGCAGAGGAGAAAGGCCGGTATCGTGCATCGTCTGCTCCAGATTCCTGTATGTACACGTGCATGTCGGCTGGAGATGTTTATACATGTATAGTTTAGACTTTGGTGGCTTTGACAGATCAAGGGTTCTTCGAAATCGGCATCGCAGTGTGAATTAACCCAACCCGGTCCATTTCTAGCAATCCTGGTCGCAAACGAGACATAGAAGCAGGCAGGGCTTCGACAGAAACCTAAGAGAAACATACAGCTTTACAATTTAAAATAGTAAACAAGAAAAACAGAGAATAAATATGAGGAATTTTACAAGGCTCTTTACTTGGAATTTTTGAATCAATTAATTTTGTGCATAGTGAAAATCGCTTTTGTAATTGATCAAAAGATTAATGAATGCTTCCTTCCGGGGAAAGTACAGAAATTCACTTGGATGAAGGAGGCATGTAAACAAAACCTCTTTTAAATTACTGGTTGGGTGTGTCTTGTTCTTGTAGGAAGCTCCTGTTTTTAACTTTTGTTTTTCCTTCCTTTTCTGCATTTTACAATGGTGCAAAAGCCGTGTTTTTTTTTAAAATTTGGGATTGATTTGTTTTCGGCATTCCAGAGTTCTATCATCATCCACCAACCTCTTTCCATGGCTGAGAGCCAGCTTTGAGAATCAAAAAGCTTCCTTCAAGGGTTGGTTAATCTTTAAAATATGAGCTGCTGCAGTCTTGTTAAACTCTTCCCTGCTGTTCTTATTCCGCCTTGGCAGCATCTAAGCTGCCCCAGATGCTCAACAAGAGGAAGCTGCCGGCGCCGCCGCCGCCGCCGCCGCTGCTGCTGCACAAGATATAGTACATTGTCAATATGCAGATTGGCTTTATATGGTTGCCATTTAGCAGCTGTTAGTTAGAGAAATGTATTGTTACTATAATACTTTTACAGTCTTATCTGGATCGGAAAGTCGGAGCGGAATCTTCGTGGGCTCGCTAGCTGCTGTCCATACCAAGCTGAAAACCATACAAATTTTGTTTATAATCAAATGAGGAGATGAGCTTGTACATTGAATCATATCCATGGAACCCCTCTCTCTCTCTCTCTCTCATTTTCTCAGCTATTTGTACATAGTATAATATTCAGCTACAGTATGAAGAGAGGTGGATTTTATTTTAACTCCAATGAGGTAGAGACACACACAGCAAGGCGGCATCCATCAACCCTTGATTTGCTTTCCATGGATAGAGCTCACAGCAGAGGGGACTATGTTACTTCATAGGAACATGTGTATAAAAACTACCGAGTCAAGAATGAATCCTTCCATGAGATATACACATATGTATATATGCTAGAAAAAGAATGAATGAGGCAAGATTTGGGGGGGGGAAGAAGATGTAACTAGTGTTGGCATACATACACAACACAAGAAGCCGTGCAGACCAGACAGGCTCTCGCGCCCCAAGAACGAGAGCGCCGGGCAATAAGCACAGGATAAGTAGGCAGAGGGGCCGAAGCGAATCTGGAGAGCATGATCTCGCTCCACGACCTCTACAACGTGCTGAGCGCGGTGGTTCCGCTGTACGTGGCGATGGTGCTGGCGTACGGATCGGTGAAGTGGTGGAAGGTGTTCACGCGGGAGCAGTGCTCGGGGATCAACCGCTTCGTGGCGCTGTTCGCGGTGCCGCTGCTGAGCTTCCACTTCATAGCGAGCAACGATCCCTACGCAATGAACCTGCGGTTCCTGGCGGCGGACGCGGCGGGCAAGCTCGCGGTGCTGGCGGCGGTGGCGGGCTGGGCGAGGTGGAGCAGGAGGGGGAGCCTGGATTGGACGATCACGGCCTTCTCGCTCGCGACGCTGCCCAACACGCTGGTGATGGGGATCCCGCTGCTGAGGGCGATGTACGGGGGGTTCTCGGGGGACCTGATGGTGCAGATCGTGGTGAGCCAGTGCATCGTCTGGTACACGCTGCTGCTGGTCCTGTTCGAGTACCGGGGGGCGAGGAGCCTGATCGCGGAGGCGCTGCCCGATGCGGCGCCCGCGATCGTGTCCTTCAAGGTCGACGCCGATGTGGCGTCGCTGGACGGGAGGCAAGCGCTGCAGACGGAGGCCGAGGTGCGCGGGGACGGCAAGGTTCACGTCACCATCCGCAAGTCGACGTCCTCTTCGGCGCGCCCCTCCTACGTCGGAGCCGCCATTGCCATGGGCTCCACCCCGCGGCCTTCCAACATGACGGGCGCCGACATCTACTCGATCCCCTCCTCCAGAAACCCCACCCCCCGCGCCTCCAACTTCAACCACCATGACTTCTACTCCATGCTTGCTGCTGCCACAGCGGCTGCGGCAGCTTCCGGCGGCGGATCCGCGCTTGCGCCCCGAGTATCCAACTTCGCTCCCTCCGATCATCCGCTCCTCTTCTCTTCGGGACCCACTCCCCGCACCTCGAACTTCGGCCATATCCCCGGAGGAGGAGGAGGAGGAGGAGGAGGAGGCGGTGATCACGATCCTCCCTACTTCCCAACAGCAGCTGCTGCTCCCAGCCCAGCCTACCGTCGTTCCACCGATCGGCAGCTCCTTCAACTCCCCCCCGCCGCTGCTCACCACTTTGTCGACAACCCCCTCGCTTACATTCTCCCCAAATCCCCCCTCCAGCCACCGCCCAGCTGCAATCCACCCGAGAATGGACTGCCGTCGTCGACCTGCCCCGGATTCAGCCCTACCAACAACAAGCAGCTCCCATCAGCATCCATGCCTGTCATCACCGCCGATCGCACACCACCACCGCCGCCGCCGCCGCCGTCGAAGAAGGGAGATGCCATCTCCGATGCTGCCAAAGACTTGCACATGTTTGTTTGGAGCTCCAGCTCCGCCTCGCCCGTTTCCGAGCCCCCGCTCGCGGCTGCGCACCTTCCTCCCGCACCTGCCGCAGCCCGCAATGAGTCCACCATCGATGAACCGCTGCACGCCTCGAATGCCAATGCCCACTTGGCGCACTCGCATCTCACCAACGGACTCGGAGGTAAGGATCTACCTGATTCTCTGCTTCTGCACCACATGACGGCTAATAATCAGTATGTTCCCATCTTCAGCCACCCCCCCCCCCCCGCCGTAAGATTAGTTCCAAATCACACAGCTCGCAAACTCGAAAAGGGAAGTCCTTGATTCTGGGAAGGCCTTTCTTTGTATAGATGTTGTACCAATGAATGCTCGCTCGATCTTCTCCCCGCTGCAATTTTATGATTTTGCCAGCTTCTTATACATCTCCATCTTTTTTTCCTCGGTTGAGTGCAGCATCGCGCGACCCTTTCGAAGACTATGCGGCAGACAGCTTCAGCTTCGGCAACAGGTTCATGTCTCAATATGGAGGCCATGACAGCGGCGATCAGCACATCGAGTCGATGAATGGTGGCACACCCGCAAAGTTCCCCCACAATCCTGCAACCATCGACCTTGCATCCAAGCTACGGCGCCAGCCAGTAGCTATGCCACCAACACGAGTGATGACCAAGCTGATCCTTATCATGGTGTGGAGAAAGCTCCTCCGGAATCCAAACACCTACTCCAGCCTCCTTGGCCTTACTTGGTCTCTCATCTCCTCAAGGTAATTTATCCGACTGTCTGACATGGATCGACTCCTTTGTTACACCGAGCTGAGCCTGATGATGCGTACTTTTCCTGTGCATCTTCTCAATGGCACAATGTCTTTGCTGTTTTGTTTTACCCACGCTGTATATCATTTTCAGATGGGGCATCGCAATGCCAGCCATTGTAGCGAAATCCATCTCCATACTCTCAGATGCAGGGCTTGGGATGGCAATGTTTAGCTTGGGTAAGGGAAACCAAAATAAAACCGAGCCATGTGACTCTTGAATCGCTCAAAACCGTGCAGAAAACCCCCTTATTAATAATGCACAATGCCTGCTGCAACCAGGTCTGTTCATGGCATTACAGCCCAAGATTATCGCATGTGGGAATTCGATAGCTCTCTTGGGGATGGTCATCCGCTTCCTCATCGGCCCTGCAGTGATGGCAGCTGCATCCATCGCCATCGGCATTCGAGGCGTATTGCTGCGTGTCGCTGTGATACAGGTACAAAATGGAAATCATCACCTGATTCAGCATTATGAACCATTGCCACTCAGTATTTGATGGTGCTACATGCTCAACAGCTAGTATCTCCCTCACCTTGCAAAATTGGATTGCTGAATGGATGCAAGATTATGCCATAGAATTGCTTTCATGTACCCATTTTAAATTACACAGGCAGCACTTCCTCAAGGCATTGTACCATTCGTGTTTGCCAAGGAGTACAACAACCACCCAGACATTCTAAGCACTGGGTAAGCTATGACTTTCCGTTACTGCAAAGCAACTCATAGTGTTGATCAAAGTAAACAGTACTCTGACCATCAGACATTCTTTTTTTTTCTTAATTATGCTGTTTGATGTTATATCCATTGCAGAGTCATATTTGGCATGCTCATAGCCCTCCCCATTACAATCCTGTATTACTTCCTCTTGGGCTTGTAGAGAGGCAACTCTGAGTAAGCCCCTTGCTTCACAAGCTTGCTGCTAGCGGTACAGTGCCATTCCGACTGTGCGACCATACCAGATGTCTTATGATGATCAGTTAAATCTCTCAGTCTCTGGCCCCAGAATTTTACAAGGGTCAATTCCTTCGCCAATTCACATGGATGTCAGAGGAAGAGTTCCGCACTCTAGCAACAATACATATAGAGAATATAGACAGGAGCTGAGCACAATCAGTGACCACATTTACCCATTATAGAATTTGTAAACTCCATTATTTTTGAACTGTGTGATGCTCCATATAACCACATAAACCTCTCGCAGGTGATGTACATACTGCGCTTTTTGGAAGCCAACATTCAATTTGCCAGATTGAATCAATGTCATGTACTACATCAGCATTCGTAATTTGACTAGCCCATTAATTAAGTTCAGCTTGGCTGGCCGTGAAATCACCCCACCGAATTCATTTGATAATGGATGCTTGCTCTTGATTTGTCCTGAAGGAGTTTACTTTGTCGATAGAACCTAGACTGGGAAGTATATCAACATCTCTGAGGCATATAACCTTGTTCATAGTAGCATAAGATGCTTCCAAATAACACACATATGCATGTGAAACAATCAACTGTAGAATGGTGAGCCAAATACAAGAAAGAATAGAGTAGAAATAAAGAGCCAAGTGAGTGTTGACTAGATAAGGGAGAGCTACACATGGTTGGGTTAGTTGCCTGTCTCTTTAACCATGATCCTTTCTCCTAAGAGAAGCAAGTTTCTGAGACAATGTAGATGCCTCATCCTAAACTCTTAACAATTCTGTTAAGATTGTTTCATTCCCCCAGAACTGATAAAACTACGGGTCTTAGAGATAATGTAAATGCCTCATTGATATTTTGAACACTAAAGTTTAGGGGTTCTAATCGTCTGGGCCAAAATTATGTCCATGGGTACATGTATGAGAAGATTTGTTTTTAAAAAAATTATTCTCAAATCTTAAAATTTTTACTTTCACATGGTTATATATTAGTAGTTGGTACTGGTTTGTACCTTGGTCACTTGTATGACATTTATTGGCTGAAACAGCGAATAGGTTTGTATGTGAAATACATGTCATGTCACTTGAATGAACTTACTCTATTTTCAACCAAATAGGTTGTCTTGAAATTTGTTATTGGGCTAAGAGTTTAAGGCTATATTTTTTTCTCTACGCTTTTCCGGAGAGTTGGGATACCTTCAAGAATACAATAATTAGCATTTCAAATGTTGATCTATGCCAACAAAAATACTTCTCCACTTGTGGAAGAGATGAATCAACAAAACAATATTAGAGGCAACAAGTTAAACATGACTGCTAAAAATTTGAGAAACCTAAGCAAGATCAAACGATATCTAGAGTTAATTTTACAGGTATAAAACCGATACCTTGTATGGTCAGGCTTAAGGAAGCACGGTCAGGCAAGCCACCTTTACGAACTCAATTTAAAGTATTTGGCCACATTAAACTTGAGCCAAAATCGTTTTCCTAAGATATGGTGATGATAGTGAAACAGGGTACAGATAGCAGAACTCTGTGTACAGGAAAATAGTATGCAAAAATGATGTTACCTTCCGGGAAAATTGCATGCGTAAACAATTCAAAAAGGCTATGGTGGGAGTATTCTAGGAAGAAATACCTTTTGGACTGAAAAATGCGCCACAGCAAAGATCTGTTGCAAATGTTCCTGCAAATGCACAAAATGGTGCTGAAAATGATTAGATGACCCATTGCATGTGCACAAAAGGCCAGGACAGAAAAGTGCTGATTTGCAGGATAAAATGCCATGACAAAAATGGTACAAGCTCAACACATCAAACAAGAATCATTGGGTTTGAAGAACCTCGAGTGAACAGAGCTAGTAAGCTAGATTCAATAAAGTTACAAGTACAAAAACGAAATATTTCAGTTTTTGTAATTCGGTACAGCAAGCACCAATTGTTATCTATCTTACTGTTCTGATATCCTAATCCTAATAACTCGATTATACACAATGTGACATTCTTCAGATTGCATAATGATAAAAATAATAACCTGCAGATGCCCTCACCCTTCTGGCTTGGCTAGTCAAAGAATGTGCATCTCCATATGGCAAGGAATATGGTAGCACTAGCAACAATTCAGTT
>JBBBWG010027357.1:9616-52446 GCA_037176905.1 Azolla pinnata | reverse complement strand
TGGTTATCAGCCTCTCCTCTAAAACTCCAAACATCAGGTGGAGCACATGCTTTGAGATGTAAAGTTTGGCAAAGAGGACAGCGTCCGCACTCTGACATCATAGGACCTGGCCTTTGTCCGTAATTCCCTTGTCAGCATTAGATGCAAGGAATATGGTAGCACTAGCAACAATTCAGTTTGGTTATCAGCCTCTCCTCTAAAACTCCAAACATCAGGTGGAGCACATGCTTTGAGATGTAAAGTTTGGCAAAGAGGGCAGTGTCCGCACTCTGACATCATAGGACCTGGCCTTTGTCCGTAATTCCCTTGTCAGCAGCAGATGAATCACAGGCTTCAGACGAACGACGTGCAGACCAAGAAGAAGCTTTACAAAACAGAAAAAAAAAAGCCCACACCCTCAACGCTGAGTTGTCATCTTGACAAAGCTGCAGTGCTTCAATATCATAAAACATCAGGGGTAAGACACTTACCACAAGTCGTGTATCAACCCCAATATATTCATATTCTAAACTTTTTGAGAGTAGTTTTGACCAGTAGTTTATGGTGTGATAAAATAGTAAGCACTTTAGGTGGTTTGTTTTGTCTTCAGCTTACATATTTCAGCCCAAAGAAACCTGCTAGCACCTACAAGGATCTTCACATTGTTTGGAAGCTCATCTTGCTTCAAGTAGTATAAAGCCACGATAATACTCTGTAGCTAGCACATGACCTTTTCGTACCAACTGTGCATCCGATGCTCCTAGATTACTCCAGGCACAAAAAATAAAGGAAATCCTGTTTTCATTCAGAGTTCCCTTGTAATGCATGATTGGCCAGGGATAGTGCTCAGTTAAGACAAGGAAACTGTTGTGAGTAATGTTTTCGATCGTGTTAGCTAAAACACCATGAGAGAAGCCTCTTCAATGGGTTCAGGGTTTAGGGTTTAGGGTTGGTTGTCCCTTTACAACCAACAAAAGTTTACATCAAGAAACATGATGTTTCCACTTAGCTGCATCAATGGTGGTGAAGCTAAGTTAAACTGAGGTACGTACCATATGGGATACTTAGAAAAGTCTAAACAAAGGGCTAAATTTTAGTGAATCTAGACGGTAAAGACAATCCTGAAAAAGAAGAGAAAGTAAAGAAAGGTTAACCATAACCGAACTAAAAGGATGGATTCCGAGCCTTCACCATTGGAGTCCCAAGTTCAAGAAGCGGAAAGAACAATTGTGGCATTAAGAAATCTCGGGGAGAAAACTGTTGGCACTATTCTGTGCAAGCAGGGGTAGCCTCAATGAACATGATGTCTAATTTCGTAACAGAGCAAGCATATTTTAACATGAAGTACCCAACATACCCAAAGCTCAAAACACATTGATTTTTGACAAATTTCAAAACTCATTTTCGTGAAAAGAAACAGTGGCACTCACCTATTCGCACTTCTTCCCTATTTGGAGCACAAAAGACAGGTAAAAATAAGTAGGTATGTAGCTAGAGAGGATGGGGAGAATAGGGTGGTGCCACATTCCAAGAATTAGCAGCCAAGGAAACAATCGGAGTCTTTTGGGCAGTCTCGGGGTTTGCCATGGCTGAGATCTAAACTCAAAGCCCTAAACTCTCACACACATCACACACACACACACACAGTAAGAGCAAGATAATAATTTCATTGTTAATTACATGGTGTGACATGACACAAGTTGGGTATATCATTGTCTCAAAAACCATGGTTAATACCAAAACCATCAACGTATCAAGTAGTTGATGAGATTTGTGCTTATCGATAGATCAATAAAGACATTCATTAAGTTAACCGGTCACTTTGCATGTTCTTTTTCAATCCCACGAACAAATTGAAAAATTGATCAACCAATCTGAAATAGGAACCAAATAACACAAAACGAACTCAAAGTATCTTCCACCGGCTGTGTTTTACCTAGCATAGTATGAAATATAAAAATGCCAAATACTGGAAATCATACATAGAAACAGCTTCAAGTCGTAACATAGATACATCCACCCACCCATGGAGACAAACTCTATTCAAAAGCCTCCTGCAGAAGCTCAAGAGGTTGCAGATATACCAACATGGGAATGATGAGCTTTGTAGCACAAAGATGTATTTCCAAGAACTCCAGCATCAAAATAGATGACTTCGTTACCTCCTCACCAGTTACAGCATAATCTTGGAGTAACTGCAACTTTCTTCTTGACTGTAAGTTGAATAGTTTTTGCATTCATAGGTATGGAATCAGGTTGTGCACCAGCACCTTATGATACGCAACGCAATAGGAGTCTGAAGTTTAGGGTTACCAGCCTCCTCAAACGGGTGGGTGCAGATTCCCATGTGAGGTTCTGGTTCCCAGGTGTACATTGAAGGAGCAAAGAACAAAGCCAATTTGGACTATTCCACTCAAAGAGGGAAGCAGCGGTTCCCCATTTTATCTATCCATGGTTCCTACACTCATCATCCTATCCCCATCACTATTTGTAATGAAGGAATGCATTTGCTTTTATAGGACGCCATTATAATGGCTCATTTACAAAGATCAAAGTTGAGGTACATCAATATTGCGATATATAGGTGCCTGAAGGTTTACAACAAATATCGTTCCTCGAACAGAAGAACTGTAGTAGATAGCAACCAAGCTCCCACGATCATCCGTAGCATCCAATTTTTATACTTGGCTAAAATGGCAATGTACAAGATTCTGATACTCATTCTGGGATCTGTATGGTTGTAGGGAATATAAGAATGAGCTCGCAATGTTCGCAGGAGTAATAATCCAGACAGTCAGCTCACTGCCAAAGCCTGTTTTCTCCACAATACTAACCAGCCTTTGCCAACATGCATTGCGGACACAAAGACCTTGTTCTAGGAGATGTGTCAATGATAAACCAGGATTTTATTCATTTTCAATTTAGGTAGCCCCTACACTGGTCGGATTTGCAATAGCAGGGTATTCTGTTTTCATTCTCGAAGTCAAGCTTGTAGTCATATGTGAGCTCTTCCCCTGGTGCAATATCTTTCTCCGCAAAGAAGACAACCTGTACAATTTAACAGCTTATTGTTGAAGAGTTGATCAAGAGATGTATAACTATAAGAAAAACTAATACAAGAGTATCGGGTTCACCTTCTTTTGATCTCCAATAGAAATGATTTTTGCTACACAATTAGGCTGCCAATGATGCATTCCATAATTATATTAGTACTCCGGCAGTTCTTCAGTGTAGAGAAGTCATGCTTGATATTAAAATAAGCTACTTACTGAGCATGAATGGTTGACAAAACGAGCGATTCCACCTTTCCGGGTGGCATCAATTATATTCTCATCATCTATCCTGAAAAGATAACAGGCTCCTTTATACTGAAGCCGTTTATTTGAAAGATACTCAGCCTCACGCTTGTCTGCCATACGAAGACCAACAACTTCACCTACATACTCTGCTACCTGCAAAAGGATGGCGTTCAGACATGATGAAAAACAAAATAATGGAGGATTAGGACTTCTTGCATTCCATACCATTTCCCCCCTGGCAATAAAAACGGAGGTATACAGTCCAAGAGCATGAATGTTGGACTTGTACACTGCAAGCCGTTTCCACCTCTGATCTTGTATAAAACGGATATATTCCTGTAGTTAAAAGTAAACATATAGATAACATATGATCAGTTTTAGCA
The DNA here is from genome assembly GCA_037176905.1 of Azolla pinnata. NCBI lineage: Eukaryota > Viridiplantae > Streptophyta > Polypodiopsida > Salviniales > Salviniaceae > Azolla > Azolla pinnata. Next base: position 48,785 of record JBBBWG010027357.1, on the reverse strand, counting down.
GTAGACGTTGTCATACCCCAGCCACATCTTAGGCTGGTAAAGAACGTACCCTCTTGTACAATTCTGAATCAGAACTATCCAGTTTTATGAATCTCCTGGCATATGTCTTATGCTCTTTTATACTGAGCCACGCTGCAACTTCTTCTCGTGATACCCCAAGTGGACCAAAAGATGTTTCTCCTCTTCGTGTGTACCCTCCCTGCCCAACAAGATACTTCTTATCATATTGAGGACGGATAATAACAGCGCAATCACATAAAAACGTGTGAGAAATTACCTCAGTACGTGCACACGTACTGCTGTGATTATCACTTCGGCACTGTAAAGGAGCCTTCTCCTCAATTTCTTTACAGGTGGCATCAGTAACCATGCCATGAAGCATGCATCTGCCAAAAAATCCAACTTTATCATCGGCACCACCAAACGCTTCATTTTGTAGAAGACCCTGTAAATTACGAAGACGAACCTCAATGAGAACAATATCATGTTCAATAATCAAACAATGCTCTAGCACCATAGGTTATGCTCTAGAACCACAACGTTTTGTCTCATTCCAAATAGGTTTACTGATCGACAGTGTTAAATGTTTGAGTCATACTTTAATTCTCATCCTATGAATGAAATAAAAATTCTGACAAGCTTTCGTTGAGCAAGAATACCTTTTTATGTGCACACCAGGGATGAAATGCAATTCCACATTTTGGTTCTCGGCACTTAATGCAAGCTCCGCCAGCACGCTTACATATAGAGCACACCTGCAAATATCCAGCAATTAGGGCTGGAAATGGTACTTTCATAATATGGTTTTGGTACCATTTGGTAAGATCTATTATCGGTATCTGGCTGATGAATGGCTGATGAAAAGTGAAGTATTAAAAGAGTAATTATTGTCCATAAAAATACATGTGGCATAAGAGATCTGCTTTTACATACCAATTTCCTACGATGAGAAGGAACCCTTGAAACATCAAAACCAGCCATAGTACGAACATTCATGCATCGTGTTCCAGGCATCCACAAGGCACAAACAACATGTACCCATTGTGTCACAGTAGGATCATCTACAGCATCCAAGACACTATTTACACATAACCCTTCCTTCTTACAAGGCTCATCTTCCTCCTGGATGTGCTCATCCTTCTTAAACATGTTCTGCACATTTTCATTGCTTTTGGTGTCTTTCCCCCCACATTCGTGGCTCTCATTACTAGATGATGGATTACTGATATTGAGCTCACAACTTATGATCTCTTTATTATCATTCTCCTCTTGCCAAGCTTGCCGCAAACTTTTCATTAGTGCTTCACTTTTCTTGGCTCTGGTCATAGCTCCCCCTCCATATCCACACAAGACACATACCTGTACACAAATTAAAGCTTTTGTGATAATGGAATCTAGCATTCACTTGTCAAACAAATTTCTCAGATAGTGCTTATGAAGCCACAGTTTCTATCTCAGCATTTTAATATTCATATGCAAAAATATTTTGACAGAGAAGACTCTTACACTGTTAATTGCATGATCTTTACATGGCCGACAAACCCAAGACTTTTTGGACTCTTGTAGGATACCATAACAGGCTCGATGCACCTGAGAAAGAAATACGAACACATCAGAACAGACAACACAGAAAATCATACACCATTATCCTACTTTAAACTTACCACCAGATCACATCGACAGCATTTGACGAGTGAATTGTTGGTCTCACCAGAGGATACCCCACATACACAGCATATCATGAGTTGTTTCTTTTTAATCTTGGTGTTAGGGCAGTTCGGATGCTTTATATGTTTCTTCTTTCTTCCAGTTCCCATGCATTCAGATTTCTCATGAGAAGATATGGACCTGCCATGAGAATGCCACCAGGAAAGAGAAAGGAAAGTGAATATTATTCTATATTGAAGTGCTGTAATGAAGCAAGAATAAAACTTTCTCAGAGTTTTGTATTACCCTTTCTCTGAATCTGAAATTAGGCTGCATGATTTCAGTTCTGAGTAAACACCTTGCGATTTAAGCTGTTTGACTGGCTTTCCTGAAACACCATCGTGGCCAATACTCACTACAATATCTTCTGCTTCCTTCAGTAAATCTTCTGTAGCAATTCGCTTTTGTGATATAAACTTAACAGGAATAGTTATCATTTTTTTCTCAAACTCATCTGCATCCAAAGATCTGGAACTCTCTCCAATAATTGTACACCCCTGCATCGTATGCTTCTGAATGTCCTCTTGGAGACTAAACTCAATCTGTTTTGAATTCTTTACCCATGTTATTGGGACCTCTAATACATGATGCCTTGACTTTACTGCTGTAGTCCATGAACCTAACTTGAGGCCTTCTACTCCAGTGGAAGCATCATAACAAATTCTTTCTGGGTAAATATGTGTGTTAGCTGTCCTCCAAATTTGCAGCCCTTGTGAATTCATCTCTTTATAATGCGAAACATTAGATGGTAAAAGCCTGGAGATTCCACAGTTCTTATTGTGAAACGTTGCATTTGCTTTAGGAAACTCTAGGATAGAGCTTAAGGAAACCATTTTTGCAGCCTTAAGATCGTGGATGTCTGGACCTGTCTTTCTCCCAATTACCATGTTTTTTCTAACTTTCATTCCCTGTAACTCCAAATTTGGTTTTGATTTTGAGCTTGCTTTTCTCATAGAGAAATTTGAAGCAGCATCTTGATAATTGACAGGCTTGGGCGTGCTAACCACCCTTGCATACTTAGCAACATTACTTCTGAATATCTCTCTTGTCTCTTCAGACGGATTCACCACTGGTTCAGGACCTTGCCACTGTACAGTCTGTTCTCTGTCATAACAGAATGTCTCAGAAGAAACTCTTCTGAGCTTGGTTGATTGAAAATCTGGATTGAATTTACTTCCCCATCTTTTACATTTTAGGCCATTTGTTGACGACAGCTGATAGGTATCATCAGAGAGAATCGGCCTTTTATGAGGCATAACAGTACCATTCTTTTTTGTCCATGATATATTGTCTTTTCCTACATGTTCAACAAACATACCATGTAGGTACCTCCGTTTCAAAGGTTTTTTTCCTCTCTTTACAGTTACCTGATTTTCTCTGAGGTCTTCTCCTCCGTGTACTGCCCTCAAAGTTGTATCAGCTTCTACAGAAGGTTTCAGAACATTGAAATTATTTGACAAGGCATCACTGATGAGAGCATTGGTTGATGAAGAATTGACCACGGATGCCTGAGATTCTATAATTTGTGGATATGCATGTGAAGATGCAGGTCCAACATTTGTCATTGCTTCCATATCTGCTTCAATAGATGAACCACATTTTCCAATACCAGATCCTTCATCATGTGCATCATTGTGCTTAAGATCTTTGGTTCTAGAATTACCTGCAATTCCACCTCTGCTTCTCAGGCTTCTAGAGCTAGAATGTAGTAAAGGATTACCACGTGCAGAAAGACTAACAAATGATGACGGTGATTCTTCTGCAATGGAATCAGATTCAGCTGCACTCATATCACTCCTTGTAACCACTTCATCTGAAAATGTGCATTTGCTTATACCAGACATTTTCTTATTGATTCTGATCGGCCTGAAAATCTCCTCTATCAATGATGTCCTGGGAAATTTTAACAAGAATTTTTTAAATAACCACTCTTAGTAGATATTAATATGACTCAATGTCCAATTGACTGCCACAGAATTCAGAATTACAGTGACCACAACCACATTGGTCTATCAATTTTCATGGTATGTTTCTTTTAGCAGATTACAAAAATACTTGTTTTAATTTCTCCAAAATAAATGTACCTGAAACAAGCAAGCCACAAAATAACGTGATAAACAGAGAAAAAAAAAAGCAAAGGACATACGAACATACAATAAATGAAATCCATTCCTTATGAACCCAAATATGAGGATCTATTGCAGTGTTCGAAGGACGTTAGCAAACAAAAGAAGTAGCACAATAAAAAGTGGAGTACGTGAAAATGCGTATAATATGGAGTCAATACTGTGTTGTGTTCTACTCCATGGACATGGCAATCTTTCACACTAGTTACTGTATTTTTTGCTTTCAGTCAGATAAACTAGAATCAAATATTATTTTCCACAGCTTGCCTTAAATTCCCTACAAGCTGCTAGTTCTTTCAACTTATCGACTCAATTCTTCTCATACTCTGTACATTCTTGTTGTTAGCAATGTCCCTAAATGCCTAACCCCGTCTTACTCTATTTCTTCTTTTTCTGACTCACTGTATTGTTCCTTTACCAGCAGCTCTTCTTTCTCAGGCTGGCTATATTGCTAGTTTTCTCTCCAGGAACTCTCATTCGCCTGTATGTTTGAGTGTATATTTATATCATGCACATGTTTCATCATGCCATGTGTCTCATCACACAAGCAGAACTATTCAGCAATTATGTCTTTCTCGGCTCATCTCACCTGGTTACACAGTTCTCCTTCACTGGCCTGACGAATCCTTCATCCTGCATATTATCTTCTGAACTTATGCTTTGACTTTGCAAACTTTCACTATTAGGCCCTGTCAGATCATACATGAAAAAGATAATTTCAATTCACAAAAAGAAGAAGACCATGTTATTATAATAGCTTCACAAAGCCACCCAAAAGGCACACCTGCATGCAGATCACTTTCCTCCTCGAACAATGCAAAATGACCACGATTATGTTTTTCCAGATCCTTGAGCTTCAGTTCACTTGTACAATGTTTTGGCTTTTTTACAATGTTCTTGCATGCATCATAACGTATTTTTGATGGCGCATCTGCAAAGAGACAAGCATTTATATTGGATCCAGCCACTTGAAATAGAGCAGTGGCATTTGGGGTGTGCGTACCTTGCTCAGTGGTGCTACTAGATACATGTTCCAAAGGACCTTTTGGAGGAGCCAAATATGGACCCCTTTTTTTCCATGATGTTAGTTGACGTATGGCACTGCTTTTAAGAGCAGGTGAGACTGTACTGGAAGCAGCTAAATTTTTTTGAACCATTGCATGTGACTTCTTAGGGGGAGATGCAAAGACGCCCTCCACATTCTCGATATCATCCCCATTCTTCGCTACTGATCTTATGAATGGACCAGATTGGTGATCTTGCTGGGAACCCTGTGCAGCATCTCTTAAGGAATGCTCCTGGGTTATATTTGAGAGTGTCGAACAGCCCAAGCTAGATAAATCTGCCTTCCCCTGGCCACTGGCAGTTTTGAGATTCAAACAAGGATGGGTAGTGTGTGATCGTAAAGAGTTTACGGCATTATTTTCCATGGTCTTATCAATACCTATATGTATTGGTGGTTTCTGAATATCATGGAGCATGCTTGACTGATACCCAAGAACTTTATTACCTCCTGAGTTTATAGGCTCACTTGAAGACCAATTCATAGTACACAGTCTCTCCTGTTGACCTATGAAACTTTCCAGTGGCATCATTCTTCTCACAGCTTCATGATTTGCTATTTGTTGTGTACAATGCTCAAATGCTAACCATCAAAATGCAGAATCATAAGATTATTAATTATTTACCTCATTAATTAGAACAAAACCTGGATGACATATAGTGCTCACCTGTTGGGCAAGGTAGTTCATATGCAAATGAATCAGGAACATTAATTCCTCTTGCAGAAAGCCTTGACCGTAGGCATTTGGAATATTGAGATTCAAGTGACAACTTAGTTTGAGAACATTGCCCTATTCTCAACTCAAAGTTTGACAAATCCTTTTCCATTCGAGCCATATGTTCCACAGAATTATGAGAATTCTGTAAGCCATTCCTTTGACGCACATTCTTATCAATAGGAAGTGATGCATTCTGAGTTCCCCATGACCTGCTTCCATTTTTATCCAAATACCCATGCTCATTACTGAGAGGTGATCCATTTTCGAGATTGGAGAAACCAGTTGAGCTTGGATCTTGACCCTTAGGTGTGTTATCATTCAAATTACAGATCCTCTGATTTGAGTTAAACAGAGGTCCAGAACACCTTGTGTATGACTTGCCAACGCATGCCTGGATGAATTCATCCTGGCTTTGAGGTCCTGGTTGAAACACGTGGCCACTGGAACCTACTCCAGCACACGTACGCCTTAGAACATGGGGATTCTCTACAGTTGATGTGGAATATTGACTTACTTTCTTCTTCACTCTACCACCTTCTTGAGCAAATGTAGCTGCCTCCCTCCGAGAACTGGGACAAGAAATATCTCTTCGTTTTCCATGATCTCGGTGCGGGACATTTACTTCATCCCATTCCCATCCCAGATGATCATCTGGAGTTTGCATCTGTGGAATGTAAGCAAATATCAGATCAGAAGGCATAATTGTCTTCTGAATATTCATTTTCGTAGCAAGAAATATTCGCAGTACTGACCCCAAATTGACAAAATAACTTCTCGCGCCACTGCAATAAGCTCTCACCATTTTCCATGAAAATAGAGTTTCCTGGGTTGTTGGTAAATAGACCCACATGCTGCATTGGCAAAAATTAAGCTTAAAAATACCACTTTGTAGATATACGTCACTATTGGCAGAAAATCCTATACTTGACATGCTAAAGGAATTGTGCAAAAATCTAAGGATGAACGTGAAGTTTCCTAAAAGAGAATAAACGAAACTACGTTGATATAGCATGTGTGCAGACAACTGTCAAAACTACTCTTGGTCACCTACTGAAGAATCAAAATGTCTTCTCCACTGCATGTAATTTAGGTCAAAAAAACCAAACTAACGATCAACAATTGCCTGTGAACTACAACAATTGCCTGTGAACTAAGTTCCAAGCATCACTCAAAACCTCAACAACAGATGTCAACATAAAATGGTGCTCCGGTCTAATTGGAAATCATCAAAGAATAGACAAAGCAGTGGCACAACTAGTAATCAGCATGGTTCTTTGAACTAAAACCCAACCGACAGCCATAGCTTCGCTGCATAAACAGTTCAGGTTCTCCTTGGTTCAGTTCAGGTTGACGTTCAGATTCAGTTTACCAGTTTATTGGTTTGGTTTATCTGGCTTGAAACTGCAGCTCAAACAGTCTAAACAGCTCTTCTTAGGCTAAAACTGTTTTCAGCAGTTTTGTTTTCTTTTGCAATTCTGTTTAGTCTGGGTTCCAAAATAATTCCTCAGGTTAGCTTAAACGGTTTAATTTCGGACTCCCCAAACAGAACCAACCCATTCTTGATTCCTCTAGCCACAACAACAAAAACAAGCTGAAACAACTAAAGGCCTTAAACCATATAATTCTTATAGCACCATATGAATTGCAGATAACATTCATTTAGCAAACGTTCTCCATGAGTAGCATCATGCACAACATACTCATAAATTGCCACAGAAGAGAGGAAACAATGGACAAAAGCTCAATAGAAAAGAGAAACGATCTACAAAACGAACATAATGAAGAGGTTGACGTTGTAGAGAGAAAAATCTCACAAGTCAGACGGGAAAAGGGGCTGGAAATATTTGGAAGTGTCATGACTACAAGCTGGATGTGGAGACAATAAAAACTAAAACTCAAGAAATCTCCACCAAAAGGGCCAGAAACAAAAACTTTTCAAGAAAGTACGGTATAACTAGGATGTATATATACCTGAACCGGTCCATTTTTCACTTCAATCCATAACACAGCTAGAACATTTTTGTAAAATTTTGAAAATAAACGGCGGTGTGCCAGCATGTTGAGAAACCAACAAATAATGATAGTTCCAAGAACACCCTTCAGAGAGCTCTCACAGATGGACATCTAATATCCCCCATTATATAATTTGCACTTAACTGAAGTGAAGTATGATAAGCGCATTGAGCACATGAATACGCTTGCAGAGATTCACCCGAAATATAACTCTTTCACTCCCAATGTTTTTATTGCTATTATTTTGCTATCCTTGTATTGGTTTATAAGATAATCATGATTTACGATGAACATCAAGGATAAATAAAACAGAATTATCATAACTTACAATGAACATCACAGATTTAAAGAACGTATTAGCAATCGATGGGATTCGTTTCATAGATCAATCCTGAATCACTTGTCACAACGGAAGGGCATCAGAGAATCAAGAAACGCAAATTAAAATATGGTGAGCAGTATTATGTTAAAATATGACGAAATGAAGTGCTTGTGCGAAAGCATAGAGAAGAAGTATGTGATTGAAGAGGTCCAGGGAGTAAAAGAATGATATTCACAAAACAAGGATAGGGATAAGGATGAATCTTGAGCATTGGGCAAGGAATGAACATGGAATGAAGACGGGCAGGTAAATGCAGGGTGGAAGGATATCATTATAAGCACACATAGATATATCCACAATCCACATAAATAGATAGATAGATAAATAGATAGGACAGAAAATTCCTTTTTTCTTCCATTGGTTCTTCATGCATTAGAAGATGAGATCAATTACTGATTTTGACCAACGTTTACCTCAGCAAATTTGGCCACTGACATATGAGCATTGTGACAAGAGCACAGCACCCCTAGACATCCTGTAGCTGCCATAAATAGCTCACCACCTACAAAAATACAATTTTTTACTATAAAAATGACATATAGTGCTAGATTTCTCTATATATTATACCTGCTCGACGTCCAGAATAACTGATGCAAAAGATGCGTGGCCTCGAATTTGATTTTCGTCGGGACTGTTCGTTGAAATTGTCGATGGCGTTATTTGAAAGCATTTCGGTCGCCTTTTGACGTTTGAGGGGAATCTTCCTCTCCATGAGTGAGCTCTGAAAATTCTGAACTTTGGAATTAGGATTGCAAGGTCGTAATCGGCAAATGGATTGCACCTCCACTTCTGGAATTTGTCATATTTTATTTGATCTGTGTAAACACCTCCACACTGAACTGGGCTTGCTTGGGATCAAATCTACCATTACTCACACAGTTCATTGGTGGAGAGAAATGGACAGAATCTCAGACACCAGAGTTACTTGTATTTTCTAAGTCCCATCCTTTATGTCTTACTTGTACCAGAGTACAGTTAGACGTGTGCAATTCTGTAATTGCTACGGTGCCACATAAGATGTGCCACACGTTAGCTTGAAGATGATGCAGGCTTGAAATCTTGGGTAGGCCTGTGTATCAAGTTTGAGTTTTTGCCTTTGGTCAACACATCAGGAGAAGAAGGCAGCTGAGGTTTGTAAAGGGTTCTCCTCAAGCCATGAATATCTTGGAAACCAATGGAAGAGGGGATCTAGCTGTGTAAGCAGTCCTAGTCCACAAGGTTACATACAATATCGCAACCAATGAAGATGTTTAGGATTAGGGCAACCTGTTCATGATTGCTTGTGAATGGTTCCTTGCATGCAACGACCAGCAAACAAAGAGAACCATCCATCCAGGTTAAAACTGGTTTCTATCCACCAGGAATGGATGTCCAATCAACAAAGTCATGGCGAAGGCACAGCCTTAAGCATAAGGGTTGATTGTTCTGTATTCAAATGCTCTGACCATCAAATGGATAGGGACGCCTAAATGCTCGATAATTTCTATCCCCATCAATGATACATCACATCAGAGAAAGCAGGGTACATATCACAACTCGGGTGCCAGTTGTAGATTTCGGGAGTTCTAGGTTGATCGTTCCAGGTTCAGGGTTTTTCTTTTCTGTTTGAAAGGAGTTCGATGTTTAAGAAGCTACCTTACTTGATTCTTGGTCCTGCACAATGGAGCCTTTGTGAAGAAGATCCATGATTCAGAGGCTCGAGCCGGGGTTGGAGGCGGTCCATTTCCAGCTAAATTTCCCATCTTCCCTGCTCGTTACTACATTTTTGGCACTGTGATCCACGAAGAGGTTGACAAAATTCAAATCTTCCGCGTGGATCAGACCGATGCTTTCCGATTGCTGATTTCAGAGCGAAGCCACAATTTGGAGGAGGGGGAGGAAAAGGGACAACAATTGGAGAAGAAACCCTAGTTCCAGAAGCAGGGGAGCGGATTAACGAATGCAGAGATGTTCACGAGCTTCCTGAAATGTGAAGCCCGGAACGGCCCTTGGGCTCGGAGACGCAGGAGAGAACAGAAGAGAGCAAATCTGGAGGTAAGCCTCTTTCTGAAGTGCTGCGGCCTGTGTATGCATCGTGTGTATGTGTGTGCATGTATGTATGTGCGGGTGCGCCCACATGCATGCACATCTGCATCCACATGCTGGCACATAGCACAGATGTGACGCATGCATGCATTGGACATGCTTGCATCCACATGCTAGCACACACACACATGCAATACACACATGTATGTATGCATGTATGGTGCGTATCCACGCATGTATGCGCTGCATAGTACCATGGTATGCATGCATATGCATGCATATTTCCACATACATACACATGCGTTGATGCATATGTAACATGATACCATGGTATGCATGCGTACGTGTGCATATTTCCATATATGTATGTGTGTTTGTGTGTGTGTGTGTAGGAAATGTATATATATGTATGGACTTGTACTTCCTATTGGTTATATGTGTAGCCATTTCAATCATGTATCTTCTGATTGTAGGTGCATGTTCCAAACTCCGGAGAATGGTTCTTGTGTTTCATTTACAGCCCTGAGAAATTTTAAAAGAAATAATAGCATGCACATGCGATAGATTTTCAGTATACAAATCAGCATAAACTACACAATATATGAATGAATCGCTGTGGGAGAAGAGGTACAAAAATACATATAGAATCTGGGATATGGATAGATTTTGCTTGGACACGGCAATAACGCATTCTCCACAGCAAGCAAGCATTGCACAAAGAACTGAACAGCATAATGCCCCTCCTTGCTCATAATGGGGTTGTGTGCAAAAAATTCCCTAAGACAATAGACATTTTTAGTTCAAATCCTCTCCCAGGCTCAATTTACAACTGCGGTTTGCAGGTTTCAGATCTCAAATGCACACAAATATACCCCTAAATTTGTGGTTAAGATCCTCCCAGGCCGACTTTTACTATTGCTGTATACAGATTCGAGGTCCCAAATGCGCTTAAAAAAGCCTCGAATCTTGTCGAAAGGAACCCAATTGCCATGTGTGGGATATTGTTTCGAAACTGTAAGGACATCATTCCAGTCAGGAAATAGATGTCCTACGAGGCAAGTGCACTTCAACCAATTTCGCCATTTCTAATTGTGGTCTATTCTTCTGATGAGAAGCTTATCTAGCATCAACCAGATATTTGCAATAGACTCCGTGGTACGACCACTGTAATATGTGGACGTTTATGAGCTGACAAGTTTTTCCTGCACTCCTGAACTTCCAAAGGCAGCTTCTGGAACTACCCATATTACAGTATGGCTTCAGAAATAAGCATGTCATTGCCTGCATTTGCAATCCATCGATCAAACATAATCATCACATGAACACACTCCATTCTTGAAATGATGTATGCGGTACGAGTCCCGTACAATGATTTCCCGGTCTTCTATCTTCGAAATGATCTTGGTGGCATTATGGCAGTCACTGCATACCCTCAAGTTCTTTGACACTCGAATAGTGGTTCCTTTGGGTGTAGCAACAAGCCCAAAAGCTATTGCTAGCTTTTCACAATGTCCACACAAAGCATCTTCCTTCTCCCCATCGGACATGACATGTTGAACCGAGTCCAAAGAAGGAACATGGCCAATCCCATTGAAGTTCATCGACAGTGTCTTCAGCTTGTCATATATTTCCTTGCTTCTTGGGTGGCTCTGATCTGCAACCATAAACCCGTGTATCTGGTTCTCCACTTCGACGAGTGCCTTTCAGGGCATTTTCAATGCTCGTGCCTTCTGCCTCATCTCTTCAATCTTATCTGCCTCTTCTTGAAGGCCAGCATCGACATAAATATTTGACATTATCACATATGCAGGAGCAAACTTGTCATCGATAGACACAATCCGATCAAAGCACCGCCTACCGATCTCCACTTTACCATGGGTTTTGCAGTTGGTGAGCAAAGAAATCCACCCGACAGCATTAGATCGGCATGGCATACTCTTTAGTATGGCTTCGGCATCAAGTAATTGTCCAGCACGGCTGAGCATGTCAGCCATGCATGTGTAGTGTTCAAGAACCGGGGATATTCCATGATCATCGATCATAGATTTGAAATGGTCACAACCTTCTTGCACTAGACCTTTATGACTGCATGCCGAGAGCAAATTGACAAAAGCCACGTCATCTGGTTTCAACCCTTCCTTTTGCATGTCCTCAAAAAATTTCAATGCCACAGTATAATTGCTTCGAAGAGCATATCCTGCAATCATAGCACTCCAAGATATGGCACTCCGTTTAGGAATTTCATCGAACACTTTGCGTGCCCCATCCAAGTGCCCACATTTGGCATACATATCAACAAGGGCATTACCCACAAAGTCATCGAGCTCAACACGGCTTTCCATGATATGACCATGAACCCACTTTCCTTTGTCTAGGGCTACTATGCTCGAACATGCCTTGAGAAGGGTGACATACGTGGTTTGATTGGGCTCTGTTCCTTCATTCTCCATCTGGTGGAACAACTGAAGGGCTTCTTCAGGTTGATTGTGGTGAACATACCCTGCAAACATTGTGTTCCATGTTACCACATCTCGTCTTGCGATTTTATCAAAAATACTGCGTGCACTCCCTACATCCCCCGATTTGATATACATGTCCATCAGTGTGCATCCGATAGATATGTCAATAACACGGCCACTTCTACGAATGAGATCATGTATAGACTTCCCTTGCGCAATCTCTGATCCACTAGTGCAAGCCTTTAAAGTGCTCACCAGTGTGGCATCGTCTGGTTTTTTGCCCTCACGGATCATCCTTTGCAGCAATTCAACAGCATTTTTCGTTTTCCCATGTTTTGCGTAGCCTGCTATCATGGCATTGTATGCAACTACGTCTTGTTTGGGCATTTTATTGAAGATTGCCCGGGCATCCTTCAAGCTCCCACATTTGGCATACATATCCAATATACTACTTCCGACAAGAATATCAGATTCAACCTCGTTTTCGGCAATATGGGCATGAATCAACATCCCCTGCTCTACAGCTCCAGCTGTTGCAGAACATGCTTTGAGAATGTTGATGTAAGTGATACAGTTCGGTTGTATACTCTCTAGCTGCATTTTATCAAAGAACAAAAAAGCCTTTCTGCTTTCATGTGGTGCAAGTCCTGCTATCATGGCATTCCATGATACCACATCTCTCGACCGCAAGCTTTCAAACAAATTACAAGCATCGCCAGTGCTCCCACATTTGGCATACATATCGATGAGTGTGTTGGAAACTGATAATCCAGACTCGAGGCTATTCTCCACGATGTCCATGTGGAACAGTTTCCCATACTCAAGGTGCAGCAGACTACCACATGCTTTAAGCATGTTGAGGAAAGTAACATGGCTTGGTTCGAACGACTTGTGAAGCAACAACTGACGAAACAATACAAAAGCCCTGTGATTCTCACCTTGCTGGATATACCCAGTGATCATCACATTCCAAGGAAGCAAGAAGCTTTTCTGTAGCTTATCAAACACGGCCCTAGCCTCCGTAAGGCAGCCAGATTTGCCATACATATCGATGAGAGCACTGCCGACCCCTTCATCTCGTTCCGACCCGCTATCAATGATGGAATGATGGATTTTCTTTCCTTCTTCCAAAGACGCCAGACTAGTGCATGCTTTGACAGCAGCAACAAACACATGTTCATCGGGCGTCACAGCCATGGCAGATGTATACATGTCTCTGTACAGCTCAAGTGCTTGTTCGGAACGGCCGTGTTTCACATGAGCTAAGATTATAGCACTCCATGTGAACACATTCGGGTCATTCAGCTTGTAGAAAACAGAATTGGCTTCCGATAAGCTACCACAAGAAGCAAACATCCGGATCAGATAGCTGCCGAGGACCGCGTCAGATTCTAAACTGTTCTGCTGAATTATGTCCCGAACTTCCCTGCCCAGCTTGAGATTCTTGGTGTGGGTACATTCGTGTAGAATCGCATGGAAAGCATGGGAAGATAGAGGAGGCCCTCGTAGCTTCAGGAGATCCAAGGTCCGACAAGCCATGGCGGAATCCGAGAAAGCCCCGCGAGATCGGGGGGATGGGCAACGATCAAGAGAGCAGAACTTCAGAAATGATGACTTTAAGGCACGTGAGACACTTAGGACTCTTAAGACTCTTAAGACTCTTAAGACGCTCAAGTCCACTAAGACTTGTAAGGTGCTTAAGCTGAAGCCCTATGATCCAAACTTCGTTTCAGAAGATCGCATCGATCAAAATCACCAACATAGCGCACACTACATTTCATTTAATGCACAGGGGGGCAATGTTATGCAATCCTTAATCTTCCAATCCGCTGTGCAGGTAGTGGAGAATAACCACTCGAAGCAAAGCCAAACTAGAAATCAGGACTTGCGACAGTTCGAACAGTGCACAATCCCATTCAGTTTGGACCATATGGCTTCGCAAGTTTTGGGCATGGCTTGCGCGTCTCCAGGTCTAAACCCGACAGTCCAATTCGAATGGTTGCCACACCAAAAAAACAGCTCGAAGCTGCAAGTTTGGGTGGGTTACAAGCGGTTTAAAGGGTTCAAACAATTCAGGTTAGTTTTGGGCTTCATGGTTTCAAGATCTTTTCTATCCATTTGAAGTTCCAAAAGAACTTCTTTGGACCAGAAGAGTCTAGCCGAGCCTACAAACAACACAATCGACATCACCGATTCCCTGGCATTCAAGTGCAAGTGGACCTTCTCCGAGCATTGCGGCGTGATGGTGAAGTGTGGTTTTACCTCTTTATAATTGTGTAACGCGTTCACATCTTTCTTTCCCTTTGATTTTTATCTTTTCTCCGAATCGTTACGAGTGCACAGCTCTAGGATCGTTTCAGCCCGCTTGGAAAACATTTCCCGATGCCGCACACTTCATCATCGCATTCAAGAAACATAGAGAAGTTCCCCTCTTCACCAAATACAGTAAAAGAGATACTACACTCAATCTAGTTAGTGCACCTCATGATATCTTCCAATCCACGGAATGAAAATACATTATCATCGATCTCCGCCAGCGAGGGCGACGCACAAAAAATACATATCCATCTTTGGAAGCAGTACACAGCACCAACCAGCTCGGGACGAAAGCCGATCAGAGAAGAGCTTCCGTCGGATGAAATTTCGGAGCTTTCTTTTGCCACGATTTCAACCCAGCAGCAAGGCGCGCGATTCAAACAGGGGTGGGGCAGGGTGGTTTGTGATACAGGAATAAGTATGGATACACGATCAGAGGGCGATTGATTACCTGCCGGTGCTTGCGAGTCAAAGAGTCTTTGCAGGAGATTTGTACAGCAACAAAGCGGGGCCGAGCCGTCGGGAGGCGCCGAAACAAAATGCAGCAGCGATCGCCGCGAGATTTCCCGGGGGGGGATCAAGCGCCGCAATGTTCGATCATCGCAGCGCGGCAGGAACGGAGCTTGTTCATTCATTCGGAAGCTCGCTTCGGGGCCGCGGCGGCGTCGTCGGGGGGCAGATGCCGGGGTCCGTTCACGGCCGCGTAGTCGCTCCTGTAGGTGGCATACAGCGGCGTGTAGAAGAGGCAGCACAACGCGAAGGGGAAGGCCATGAGGGTGAGCAAGCCGCGGGAGAGGGCGAGAGCTTCGACGGGGGAGCCCGATTCGGGGGCATCGTTGCCGACGCGGTACCCAAACACTCTTTCGGCGAGAATCCCCACCAACGGAGCGGCTAGAGCCGCAAAGGAGCCTTCGAAGGCGCGATCGAACGCGTAGATCATGGTTCGGTGCGACGGCTGGACGATGTCGGCGAAGATGGGGCTGTTGGCGCAGGCCTGGCACCAGCTTATCGTCGCGCCCATGCACGCCAAGGTTGCAGCATACGAAGGCCATCGCCGCGGTTCTTGCGGTAGCGCCACGAGAAGCAGCAGCGAGAAT
Source organism: Azolla pinnata (assembly GCA_037176905.1). Taxonomy (NCBI): domain Eukaryota; kingdom Viridiplantae; phylum Streptophyta; class Polypodiopsida; order Salviniales; family Salviniaceae; genus Azolla; species Azolla pinnata. The sequence continues at coordinate 32,879 of JBBBWG010027357.1, read as the reverse complement.
GGAATGCCCATGAAGGAGCTGAACTGCGCCGCCATGACTCGGCCCGTGTATGGATAAATCGCTGCTGCCCTGTCCGCGATCCAGCCGCCCAACAGCGCCCCGAATGCGCAGCCCATCACGAATATCCCCATCAGCATCGCCGCCCCTTCATGACCGAATCCTGCGCAGGGCAAAGCCAATCCCCACCACAACAGATAATCACCATCGATACTTGCTTCTCTCTACAGCAGCTGCTAACACACACCCATTCCTGATTTGTTCTTATGGATCACTTTTGGATACTCTTTCAGAGTTTTCTTCTCTTTTTTTTTTCTTTTTTCTCTTGGTCTCGTCGATCATGCTTTGATCTGAGAACACTAGGTTCTGTTGATCATACCCGTGATCCCACAAGCTAGGTATTGCAAGTTGTTTCATGATACCAGAGTGCATCCGAGGTTTTTGAGACATGTGAAATACGCAATAAAAGGGCATGGTAGAAGATTGCGGCGTCGCTCGCTCTACTCTACTTGCCCCGCATGTAGAATGATTCAAGAAAAGATTTGATGACATACTCTGTAAGAGGTTGCAAAACCTCGAGCGCTATACTTTGAAGCACCGCCTAGAAGGGTTGAGCACATACATACGTTAGAACTTTGTTCTCGCATAGAGAATCGTTGGTACTCCAAGATATGGACATCCCTTCTTAGGAAGGAGACAACCCATCAATCATGAGCTATGTAAAACCTAGGTCCCATGGGTCAAATTTGGCCTCTTTGTGGACGTTAAAACTTTCTATTCTATTCGATTTCTTTATGTCTATAAGACTATATGTGTATGTGCATGTGTATATAGATGGATAGATTGACATCCAGATAGATGGTATGTGTTTTTCCTGCGTCCACGTCAGACCAAAGAAAGGAGCCAATGAGCCTTCCACCGAATGCATGACTCTTTCTTTCTTGATTAGCTTGCCCATGGACACAGCCAAGCTGATTCCTCTCTCTCACGCTCAGGGTAGAACTAAGATGTGCAGTAAGTAAATATGCGGGATACAAGCTTCCAAAGACCGGATTAGTTATTCTTTTCAGGTGGAGTTGGTTTCTAATCTCTAGATTTCATCTCTTCTCATCAACCATTGAATAGAAGAAGCATCAGAAAAATCTTGGTAAATCCACTCCTTCCTACGCTCGTGTTCCCATTCAAATAAGTTGTGACAGCATATAGATGGCAAAATGTATTCAGACCCTGCACACTTTGTTCTGTTCGTAGACGGGGAGAGATAAATAGCAAAACATCGTACCTATCAGCTCAAACCACATGGTGAAGAAAACCATCGATGCCCACGGTATTGATCCGACAAGACCCTGCAGGACCACTATTTGGAAGGAACGAACTCGCAGAACTGCCCGTGTCGCATACCACGCATCTTTCCACATGCTCGCTGATAGTACAAGTGCCTCCTCTTTGCTGCAATTTTTGGGAACAGGAGATATTACTCAACCACGGTTTGGTTTAAATAACATGTTCAGATCATATCAAAACGATATTGTGATTCTTCTCAGCTGTGAGACATAACCAGCCTATCACATAATTCAGTAACTTACTGTCTAGCCACTATACAACACATATATTTCTGACCAGCCTAACTATTACCTTAAGAATATCAAAAAAGGATTCATGCACTCTAACGATACATGCATATTTGCTTTTAAAACCAGGATCTCTTTCAGCAATTTTGACATGCAGTTTCACTGCCATGCTTCAAAAACCATATATTTACCGCTTGCAATCAGCTTTGCAAAGCAGCATCAAAAGATGATGAGCTTAGGAAGCTAGTTACCCATCTTGGTGATGACGCTTTCTCGATCCTGCCATCCGTTCCTTGGGATCGGTCACATAAAAGTGCACCAGCAAGCCTATCACCGTGCTCAGCAACGCCACGAGCATGTGTGCAACTCGCCATCCAGCGAAACCCCAGAAAGTATGGCCAGCAAGAATTGTGGCCAATGTTCCTCCACCAATCCCACCGATACAACCGACCAGATTCAGCCATCCGAAAGCCAAACCTCTACCATCTTCATTGTTGCTATCGGCAATAAAGGACTGCAATGAGGGAATGACAATTGCAAGGCCCATTCCATTGATAGCTCGCCAAATCGCACATTCTGTTAAGTTTCCAGAAATGGCCACGCCTGCTGTGGAAAAAGCCCAGAACAAAGTGCCGAAACCCACGACGGTTGGTCTCGAGTAACGGAGAGCCAACACACCTGCGACCGGTGAGGATATCGACTGCACAAACGCTCGAATGAATGTTAGATAGCCAAGTTGTGATGGACTTGCCCCAAAATCTTGCCCGACTTCTCTGTACACGGCGGGGAGTAGAGTCTCATCAGCTCTCTCCATTATTGCTGCCAGATTGATCAGAACGGCCGAAAGCGAAATGCTTTGAAGCACATGAGCCCTCCTACACAAAAGAACAAAAAGAAAAAGAAAACAATACTTGATTCAATTTGACAATCCAATTCAGGACTAATCCATGTACACGATCAAATGCTGCAATCATGACATCATGTCGAATTTGATTGCAGGATAACAATAGGAGCACATTTCAGTGATCAGATGTTTTCAGAGCATGTCTTCTATCAGAATGCTCATAACACTGGGCGTTCCGGTCATGTCAGAGTAAGACCTAATGTTTTAGGATCCTCTTACGGTATGTCACAGCTTCCAGAAAAATTTTGCGAATGATCAATGGCATATAGTTAGATATACCTTCCCTGTCTCTGATGGAGGAGGCCCTTCTGTTCTTGGGCACCCAATTTGAGCTCCAATAAGCCCCCCATTCCCATAAAAACAGAGAATAATTGACCCAATCATGTACTTCTGCAAACATTTCTATCATAATTCCAGCATCCTGATCACTGGAAGAAAAGCTTAAATGACCTTGATTACTCGGAAAGAGGATCTGTTTTTCCCTCCTCATGTACAGCACTTAAAGGATCTTTGATCCGTTCCTATTCCAAGAGTGGACCCAAATCCACACTGACCAAAAAACCAAGGGACGAGAACTCTGCTCATCAGCGATTTGCACTCTGCCCTAACAACGGCGGATTATGCATATTTCGTTGATCAGATGAGCCATGTTCCTCCACAGAAACGGTTTTGCATTCAAGAGGTCTGCCTCCGACAGTTGTTGCTACACCAGGAGAGGAACAGTTCCAAAACTTCTGCTCCTCTCTACTCTTCCACTATGGGACCTACATTTTTCTTTGATACTGCTTAGTAGCGATCAGCACGCAGCATCTCCAATTGGACATGGAATGTCTCTGATGAGGTTTGCTTAGGGGATTTGGTTTGGCAGAGCGATATCAGAGGCTGGGGAAAGCAGGAGATTGGGGGGAGGGAGGAGCCATATATCCCCCTCAAAAACCCAAAATTCTCGATGGGACTCCTCTCAGACAGGAAGGCGCATATATATACAAGCGCATAAAAACTCGCACGCTTCTACTGCATCGCCTGCCTAGTTAAAAGCGGGGGGGAAGGCTAGGCCTGCACACAAGCGCGGGCGGGGCCGCCTATGGCAGAGAAAAACCGGATTGAAGGAGAGAGAAGAAAAGGATTACTTGTCCATGATGGTGATGGCGATGGCGGTGATGGCGATGGCGGTGATGGCGATGGGCGATGGTGATGGTGAGCAGGGAAAGTGATCTTGACGTTTCCTTCTTCTGATTCTTCTTCTTCTGATTCTTCTTCTTCTCCTTCTTCTCCTTCTTCTGCTGCTGCTGCTGCTGCTTCTGCTCCTGCTTCTGCTTCTGCTTCTGCGCAGATTCTTCCGCCGCCTCCGTAGAGCGCTAACAGTGTTAGGATTGGGTATGCCAAGATTGACAAGTACGGCGCACCGTATCTCTGTCTTTGTGTCTCTGTCTCTAAACCCTAAACCCTAGCCGCTTGCCTAAACCCTAACCCTAACCCTAACCCTAGCCCTAGCCCTAGGGTTTAGGCCATAAACCCTAAACTCGAACCTGACTCGACTAACCGCTAACCCTAAACTCGAACCTGACTCGACTAACCGCTAACCCTAAACTCTAACCTGACTCCTAACCGCTAACTCTAAACTCTAACCTGACTCCTAACTGCTAACCCTAAACTCTAACCTGACTCCTAACCGCTTGCCTAAACCCTAATCCTAACCTTAATCCTAGCCCTAGCCCTTGGGTTTAGGCTATAAACCCTAAAACCCCCCATCGTGCCTAAGTGATGGGTCATGTGATTCGATGTGCGCGTACTCGAGTTTTTTTTGTTTTTTGTTTTTATGTGCCCAAACCCATCCGGCGGGTAAAGAAGTTCTTTCAGCAGTGCCAGCTTCATGGTATTCGATCGGTGTGGACGATGAATGGGCGATCAGCAACGCGATACATGGCCTTCGGAAAGGACCATCAACCTGAGTTCGTGTTGTTTGCAATTGGGATCGTGGTCACGTTGGGGCGACACACGGAGACATCCGATCCAACTGTCGTGGTTAGATATATATATATATATATATATATATATGTCTTGAGTCGCATAATAGACCAGAAGGGAACACACACGTTCGTGCCTTACCGATTGAATAGGGGCAGTTGGCTGTAACTCTGACATCGTGTCCAGTTTCGCGCATCTTGGAAGCAGATCTAGGCCAACCTCCGACGACAACCATGTTTCTCGAGCACAAGGCTATGTCCGACAAGAGCCCCGTTTGTCTGTAGCGGGGCCTCTGTGATGCAGCCAAATGCAGCCCAAGTGGACCTCCTTCATTACTAATGTAGCGGCAAAGCGTCACGGGCCCACACTTTTGGGCAAACATCTCGGTGGCTTTGTCTGCCTCGAACGAAGCATGCTGAATGAGGGCGCTCCGAATGGGCTCATCCAGAGCTGTTACAGCCACAAGGTTCCTTTTATTCGCAAAGGATACTCGTCAAGATTGTCTCGGTGCAAAGAAGGATTTGGGGTTTACTTAGGGGTTTAAGGTTTAGGTTTAGTCAGGGATTAGGGTTTAGTTAGGGTTTAGGGTTTAGTCAGGGTTTAGGGTTTAGGGTTTATGTAGGGTTTAAGGTTTAGGGTTTTTTTAGGGTTTAGGTTGTTTCTTTTGTTCATCCAAAGTAGGAACTGGGAGTAGTGTCTTGCTGCGATGAAGAGGATGATGATGATATCTTCTCCTTCTCCTTCGCCTCTTTGCTCTGCAGCACCATCTCTCCTCCTTCCCCTGCTCGCCACAGTCGCTCGCTCCGCTTCTGCCCCCACCACAATCCGCAGAGCTGCTCGCCTCGCCTTCTCTCCCCCTTCCGCCTCCTCCATGGCTTCTAATCCGCCTCTGCAGGCGGCGGCCGCGGCCTCGGCGACAGCTCCTCCTCCTCCTCAGGCCAAGAAGGTATAGCATCACCCCAATCCTCTTTGCATTTCGCCTCCTGTACCCAAGGAGCTGCGCATGAAGGCCGTCACGTCTCACGAACCTCCCCCTCGTCTGCTCCAGCCGACATCATCTCTACACGTTCTCTTTGTTGTCAGGTGCTGGTTCCCATCGGCCATGGCACCGAGGAAATGGAAGCTGTTGTGATCGTCGATATCCTGAGGAGATCCGGGGCTCATGTCGTTGTTGCATCCATAGAGCATGGCCTTCAAGTAGAGGCTTCGAGGCGTGTCAATCTTGTAGCGGATGAGCCGATAGATTCATGTGATACTCAAGACTTTGATCTCATAGCCCTGCCGGTATGTCCATCCATTGCTGCTGAAGCTATTCCATCTGGTAATGCTGATCAAGTTCGAAACAAACACATCGCTGGGAATGTATATACTAAAAACAGCCGGATCTTGTTACATGCTCAGGGAGGCTTGCCAGGCTCATCTCGGCTGCGAGACTCTGCACATCTAAGAAGAGTGACATTGCACCATGCGGAACAAGGGAAGCTTGTGGCTGCTATTTGTGCTGCTCCAGCTGTTGTTCTTCACGAATGGGGCCTCTTGAAAGGGCGCAAGGTAGAAAAAGAAAAAAAGAAAAAGAAAGGAGGGTCTATTGTTGATCATGCTGCCATCTCAAGCTTTCTGTTTTCTCCATATATTTCCTTCATATGTCAATTGGATATGGTTTTTTTATGTGTTCAGGATGCCACTGAAAAGGGTGGTAGCTCCTTTTGTTCATTTCTTAACACCTATTTTCTTTGTTGTATTCCCTTTACCTTTATGTGCAGGGTTTCCTTTTACCTTTATGTTGATTCAATAATGGGTTCCCCTGTTTTCTTCTTTTATTTGTTTGGGGTGCAAGTAGAAAAAGATGGTAGTTCATTTTGATGGGTTTCAGGTTTCATTGCTCCTTTCCCAATGCCCTAGCTCTCTATAATGTTTTGTTTTGTTTTGTGTTTTGGGCAATTAGGCAACCTGCCACCCTGCTTTCACCGACAAATTGGGCCCTTCCCTGGCAGTTGGTTCACGGGTGCAGATTGACGGACATATAACGACTAGTTGTGGCCCAGGCACAGCTATCGAATTCGCCTTATCCTTGGTAGAACAGCTCTACGGGAAAGAAAAGTATGACGAGGTTTACAAACCCTTGGTATGTGTATGCACATCTGATATGCGTGTTATGTGCCATGGATCATGTGTCCTATACAATATCAAGTAGCTATGTTAAGTAACTGTTTTTCGATTTCCACAGGTGCTTCCATCAACGTCAAAGAGTGAAGTCTCGAAGGAGAATGTCAATGTACGGAAATGGGAAGCAGCAGATGGAGCTCCTCGGGTATCTGTTCATCCAAGTTTAATCACGTATTTGCAATATTCACCGAGCAAGGAGTTTTGTGTTTTCAAGAATAGTGCATCGTGCGTATAAAGCAGACAGAATAAGCTTTCAATCCCCTTGTCATGCATACTTATTTTGTGGTCTTGTCATTGTTCATAATGCCGCAGATAATGTTAAGTGAGGTGATTTCTAAGTGTTAGTTTATGTGGGGAATTTTCAGTTTTTGATCATGTTCTTGTCATTTTTGTTTCATGAGACATTGTGATCATGCTATTGATATCAGGTCTTGGTCCCAATCGCCAATGGCACTGAGGAAATGGAAGCAGTTATAATCATTGACGTGCTTCGAAGGGCTGGTATGGATGTAGAAGTAGCCTCGGTTGAGAATGTTCTGCAGATTGAAGCCTCGAGGAAAGTAAAGATTGTTGCAGATAAGTTCCTTGCAGATATCCAGGACTCATTTTTTGATCTCATTGTCCTGCCAGTGAGTTTTCCCCTCTTTTAGCCTTCCACAGAATCCGTTGTCCTCAGTTATTTGGCAAGAGTAGAAATGTCAAAATGCTTTGGGCATCCTCAATGTAAAGCAGATAGGGTATCTCTGCATGCAAGCATATTGAAAATAAAGATAAGGTGTAAAATCTGCATGAAGTGACAACAGCAAGCATATGAGATGTTTTCAATCATAGATCCAGTAGAATCGAGGAAATTCTGTATCGTTGCCATGTTTTCATAGATGTGAAAATAAATACAAAACTGCTTGAAAGATAGGATGGAAATATTTGAAAGTGTAATGCCAATAGAATCAAGGAAACATAGTATCTGCATAAATCTTGCTGTATGGGATGAAACCTTGGAACCAGATTTTGGTAGATGTGAAATATAAAAAGTAAAGGTTGAAGAAAAACTGCATGAGAGATAACGAAAGCTGATTGAGGTTTTTGAAAGCGTAGAGCTGGCTGGCATAATCAAGTAAATCCTTGTCATCATAATCCTTGCCATGTGAGATGAAACACCAAAACCATGTTATGCTAGATGTGATCACGCAAAAACCATGTCTGATTCCTCTGTGTTGACAGGGAGGAATGCCTGGAGCTGAAAATTTGCGCGACTCTTCAGCTCTGAAGGCACTGCTGATTAGACAAGCAGAGAATGAGCTTCCATTCGGTGCAATCTGTGCGGCCCCAGCTGTTGTACTCGAAAGTTACGGGCTGCTGAAGGTTTGAATACATATTGCCATCTATATTTCAAAAATGATAAACTTGTGTGTGGTGGGCTGGTAGCATTCTCTTGCAAAGCATACTGAAAATTGTCTGTGGTGATCTGAACAGGGTATTAAAGCCACTTGCCATCCAGCATTTGCTGGAAAGCTTGTAGATCAAAGTGCTGTTGAATCGCGTGTTGTGGTCGATGGATCAATCATCACTAGCCGTGGCCCTGGAACCGCCATGGAGTTTGCACTCTCCATTGTCGAAAAGTATTTCGATGAAGAGAAAGCTAGAAGCATAGCAGATGCAATGGTATTCCAATATCCTCGCTAAAGGAAAGCGACGTTCCTGTAAATGTGGTCGATATGATGTAAATAACTAAACGTACACAGGGAGAGAAAGAGAGGAGAGTAGAAAAAAGGAATATGACTCACGCTTTGGAGGTAAATAAATAAATGATTGTGGATATGTATATATCTCCGACTCATTGTGTGAGAAAAAGGCTGGCTTCTTTCTCACGCGATCAATGGAATAGCTGTGTTGAATGCGAAAGCATTACGCGGGTCATGGGTTTCTAGTAATGGAAGTGCACTTCTTGTTCGGCTAAGCAGTGATGTAATTACTGGGCCTGTTCAATTGTGTATCCATGAGTAGTTTTTTTCTAGATATCAAGGGTAAAGTAATATACAATGAGAGTCTAAATTGAAGGCATAATGGGTACCAAACTCTTGTTGCTAAAATTTCTACTTGTGATGGGTCCAAATGTGGACGAAATTTGCTGTAGCCAAACAGGATGAACTTGAAATGCGTCATTTTTTTCTGGATTTTTGGAGTTCCCACCCTTTTTGCTTTGCATGAAACCTAGTAGAATGACAGCAGGTCTTTTGTTTCAGCTGAAATCGGTTGCGATTTTGGAAGAGAAACTGCCATTTTGTTCAATTTACACCATTGAAGCTGAACAATGGCATGCATGTTCATGTCGATAAGAGAAGGCTAACTGGCCAGAAGTGCCATTATCTCACACCAAAAACCCTAGAGCAGGAGGGGATCACAAACCCTAAACCCTAAACCCTAAACCCTGAAAAATATGCCAATCTCTAGCACCACATATAGCGTGCATCATTCGGAGGAGCTGCCCGTGACCTTTTACTGATCAAGCACGCGAGCGCAGTTGTGGTCAAAGTCACTCCTTATAAGTCCTTCTCTCGTCCCAGAGCATCAGGTGGCTCGGGAGTTACCGAAACCCTATCGTTTTCTACGTGATTTTTGAAGCACACAACGCTGCTACGTCTACGGTTCCAGAGCGAGGGGTGATGGGGTTTAACATGTCTGACATGCATCGGGAGATCACGAACCCCATCGCACCGCAGTCAGTGGTGGTTGATGAAGCAGAATCGCCAGGTAAGCAAGCTTTGCCATCCATCCATCATATGGTATGCATGTGCATTTGCATGAGAATACCATGGTATTGGGCACAATTAAGAAACAGGGGGGGTTTCCGTTTACGTCCATCGAATCATTACTATGGCATGATTGGTGTTCCATGGAGAGGCTTTTCTTTTCTTTCGGTTGTTCGTATGTCGGCGGGTCCTATGCATGTGCATGAACCCACATGATGATGATGATGATGATGATGATGGTGATGATGAAATCGGATCTGTGATGGACTCTTGTCGCCGCATTCATCGAGTGAAGGCTTGCATGCATGGGGTTTCTGTGCATCTGCGGATGCACAGATGGTGTTGGTCGATTCCAGTGCAGAATAGCCATGTGCCGAACAAAATTAGAGTTTTCGCTTGGCTTTTCTAGCCGATCAACAACCACCCAAATCAAGTCATGACCTCGTTACGGATCGGATTGATCATGTTGGGGGCGATGGCCTTTTTTGTTTGTTTAAAACTCTGGCTTTCACTGCCCCACTAGCCCTCTGCTCTGTTCGGCTTACCAAGAACACAGTCAAAAACTACAGGGCACATACATACACACACACACACACATACACATACATTGTTCAAGAATATGGATGTGTGTGCCGCTTTCAACGCGCGCACCCCGATATAATGTTGAACGGCGGAGCGCTCCCCCAACTTATTTACTTCTTTTAAAGGTGTTTTTTACTTGCCAGAACTGAAAGAAAGAAAGAAAGAAAGAAAGAAAGAAAGATATATTAACGTTTTCCTCTGCAAGGGCCAAGCATATGGCCCAATGCAACAAGAAACAACACTAGTAGAATACTGGGATGCGTATGCCGGGAGCAGAGGCTGTATCAGGTGCGGACGCAGAGCGCAGGTGCCCGTTTCTAGCTCCCAATCGGGACAAATTACAGTCTTTGGTCTGCGAGAGCCTTGTCTGTTTGAATGGGGAGATGGGGGCACTTTAAGAAGAAGAACAGGAGAAAAACATTAAAAAAATAGATAAAAAGGGCCCTACAACTTGGACATTTGTGTACGGCCCCGACCCAAGAGACTCTACAGCTCAGGGCCACTGTTTACACCTTCCTCCTGCCAGAGGCTTCTGCAGATGTCAGTTAAAAAAAAAAGAGAAAAGACGAGCTTGGCTTGTTACCAGCACACGGACGGAAGCAAAGGCCGAGCTTCGTGCTCCTATCCATCCATGCAAGTCCGAGTTCAATGGGGACAAGAATAGAGCAGAGCAGAAGCAAAGCAAAGCAGAACAGAGCAGTGCAAGAGCAGAGCAAGAGCAGAGCAAGAGCAAAGCAGAACAAAGCAGATCAGAGCAAAGCAAGAGCAAAGCAGAACAGAGCAAAGCAAGAGCAAAGCAGAACAGAGCAGAGCAGAGCAGATCAGAGCAAAGCAGAACAGAGCAGATCAGAAGAGAACAGACTTATCTCCCGACTTTTCCTCAGACTATCTCCTGACTGTCCTCCGAAAGTACCACCAATGTATGCATGGATGGGTGGATGCATGCATGTGTGCATGTGGCATGTGGCATGTTGGCTTGCATGTATGTGGTGCATGCACATGTGCATGTGGTCCATGCATGTGGCGGGGCGTAGATGTATGTGGTGCATGTGCATGTGGGTCCATGTGTCGCTGGATGTAGGTGATGCATGCATGCATGCATGCATGTATGCCCGCGTGCGGATGTCCGTATGTAAAATACATGTGTGGGGATGTATGTATGTGCGTGTGGATGCATGCATGCACGCATGCATGTATCTGTCCGTGCGGGTATGTATGCGTATGCGTGCGACCGTATATGTAATGTATGCGTGCGTGTGTATATGTAATGTATGCGTGCGTGTGTGTATGCATGCATGTATGTATGTATGTATGTGGGGGCCACACATGCATGCACGCACGCACGCACGCACGCACGCACATTTGTTTATATTTCTTCTTCTCTGTGTCTGTCTGTGTCTGTCTGTGTCTGCCTTTCTTGTTCGCTGCTGCACCGTCGTCGTCTTTCTGCTGCTTCTTCGCCTCCATTTTTATGCACTTCTCGCTCTGCAGGCTCCATGTCCAACAAGCTCCCTCGCATCAACGCCGTTTCCTTCCGACTCCAGGTCTCTCTCTCTCTCTCTCTCTCTCTCTCTCTCTCTCTCTCTCTCTCATGGTGATGATGATGGTGATGAATTGATTGTTTGTATGCTAGCCTGAAACCGTTTCTCTCACCTTCCCTCTTCTTCTGCTTCCTTGTCATTGTTCTAATTAGCTCGCTTCACCAGCTTCTCCACGGATCCTTCCCCTCTCCATTTTCTTTTGCGTTCGCAAGTTCGATTACAGATCCCCCCCTCTCTCCCGCAGAACTAGGAATTCCCGTCCACGATCGTGTTCGAACATCTCCAAAACGCCATTTCTTTCCGCAGATGGATGCCTGCTCTCTTGAAACTGACAACTCGTATGCGTAAGATTGTGTTCTAACATCTCCAAAACGCCATTTCTTTCCATAGATTGAAGCCTGATCTTTTCTCAAGAAAACTCATGCTCGAGATCGTGTTTGAACATATCCTAAACGCCTTTTTTCTTTCAACAGTCTTACGCAAGATCTCGCTTGAACATCTCGCCATTTATTTCTGCAGATCGTTTTATAGTGTCTTCCAAGCCTTCTAGCATGTCCCTCTCGTTTTCTCTTGTTCTTTGAAGCTCTTCTAATCAGATCATCGTCAGAAAAAGGAAGTCAATGCACATGCCTTGGATACAGCCGGGATGCTCCAATCAAAACGTCTTGTTGGAGCATTTCGGGAAAGAAATCAAGACATCGATACATTGCTATGATTTCTCTGACGAAGATCCGAGTACAGCGGTTCCAAGACAGGAACGGTGAGACAGAATGAAAAGTTCAGATGTCCAAACATGATCTTGCGTATGAACATTGTGGAAAAATCCGGCGAGTTGCTTGCGTTCCTTTAAACTTAACTACACAGGAGTGTAAAATATCCAAACTTAACTAGTTACACACGAGTATGTCATCGTGAAAATTTGAAGCAAGTTTTGCAAAATATCCAAACATGTATGATGAATGTTTCTTAGAAGCCAAGGATCTATCTGCAATTTTCTTGCTTTTTTATTCAACCATCGTGTACAGAAGCCTGTAATCGGAAAAATTAACGCTGTTGGAATGTTGTAAAATGCACGCTTTGGGTAAGATTAGAAATGGTAAAGTAGAATACGGCTTTTTTATTAAATTGTTGCTAAAAAGGAAATGTCTGATGGATTGCTTGCAGCACGAAGGTCACTGATAGTTTCGGATCATGGACAGTCTCTTCTACTTGCCATCTTGAGCCAATGTAATGGAACGTCTGGATGAGCGGGTGTGGGTACATCGGTTTCTTGCCAGCCAGTGTTGAGCATGAAAGGTCCACGACCCCGTTGCTTTGTTTTGCTTCTTAAAAGGGCGCGTTTCCTCCAGCGTTTGGACACCAATTTAGTTAAAATCTCTCAGAATTACATCATGGAACAGCAAAAGTATTCTTGTATTCAAGCCGAAATCGTTGGTGTTCTCAAGGGCATCATCCATATAAAGTGTTTGACTGGGCTCTAGCCCCTGAAACACGGAGATGTAATGGTATTTATCCAAAGGTGTGGTATTGGCAGAACGGCTCAATGATTTACATTAGCATATAGGTACAACCAAATGAAATCCTTTACTAAAGGCACACAGATTATGCCTGGGCTTATCTACAATATACCGCACTTTCCTCAGTTCAACACCGAGTATGAAGGTGGATACCCACTCAGAAGGCTGTGATCATCATGGTGTGAAATAATTGATGTGAGCGGTTGGAAAGGGGCCTACAGAAATGTCCGCCGACAAACTCCTCTATGCTACGAATGAAGTGGGCCGGATCTGAAACGCCCTTCAACAGCTTTTAGATTACTGAACCAGATTGTTTAATCACAATTGTGGACGGCTCAATTAAAATGTAAGCTCGCTCAGGTTTGTCAAGTTTGGCAAGTCTTTGAAAGCAAAAAGTAGTAAAATAGGTTGACAATTACCGAAATATGATCCTATGCGCAGAGTGATATAATCTGATTTCACAACTTACACAGACATAAAATGCCCAAATATTTAAATAAGGTTCTGGTCTCTGAGATCTGCAATCATAATTAGGTAAAATTTGGCCATGTGCGCACATGCTTGGAATGTCGGGGGCTTGCCTACTAAAGTTAGCACCGGCTAAGATCGATGCCTTAGATCTGTAACTATGATTTTGTATCGTGAATCTGATTGATTATTTAAATAGCCACGTACAATACTGTTACGTGGGAGCCGGTCCCACGCTGCATATTACAATCTCAGTATAGTGACAGGGGAGATTGCTATATCATTGATGTGACAAAGACCAGCCGATTGATGTACAGAACTCTTGATCCATGCTGCTTTATTTGCTTATGCGAAAAATATTATCCTCATGTATGGATTTTCATCTGAACTAGGACAAGTTTATTCGAATTGAACACCTAGAAAGCTTTACATAAAAATAAAAAAAATGAAACTCATGGAACTCGGCATTCTTGAATGTTCCAGATCTCCTTAGCATACTGCTGTATCGTCCGATCGCTACTGAACTTTCCTGAACCTGCAGTACTCAAGATGGACATTTTGGTCCACTTTGATTTGTCCCTGCAGCAAGGTATGGAATCCACTTAACACAAGCTTGCAATAGTATTTTATATATACAGCTTTTGAGAAATGGAAACAGCGAGACGAGTACCAATTTACCTGTAAGCTCCATCCACTTCAGCCTGACATTCCAAATAAGATGGGAAGTCATACCCAACTAGGAAATAGTCCCCTCTTCCATACCCAGTATTACCCTCCAGGGCATCAAGCAGCGGAGTGTAATCATAGCTGCCAAAAACGCCGCTCCTGATGAAGTCTTTTGTCTCCTGAAAGCGAGGGTCTGGCACAAACTGTGGTATTCATAGCATAAAAAACCTCGAATTAGAGTTTCTGGAGTAGTAGTATATAACCCCAGATTTGTGTTACATTGAAACCGGGTTTCTGAACGCATCATACATGGCCTTGTTCTCTTTCCTTGCGCAATCTTGAGATATCACCCGCCCTTGCTCCAAACAGGAAGAAATTCTCTTCTCCAATCTCCTCCCGGATTTCGACATTAGCTCCATCGAGTGTCCCGATGATAAGACACCCATTCAAAGCGAATTTCATGTTGCTTGTGCCACTTGCTTCCATTCCTGCAGTGCTTATGTGTTGGGATAACTCACTCGCAGGAATGGCAAGTTCGGCTACAGTCACATTATAGTTGGGAATGAAAACCACCTGAAAATAGGTTCCATGTCTGATTAACTCCAAAATTCTGTATGTATGTATAAGTAAGTTCCCTGTGTACATGACTTAATAATCCCAAATGTGTATAGCCGGCTGATGAAAATGTATTAAGCTATCCACATCCTTTCCGACAATGAGTATAACACATCATCACCTATGTTTTTTACTGACCTTGAGAAGACCCCCAACATCTGGATCATTATTGACAACTGCTCCAACATCTGTTACAAGCTTCACAATCCTTTTCGCCTGAGCATACGTCGCAAACGCCTTACCACCAAACATAACAGTCCGAGGCACAACCAGCTTTCTTTCCTCTCGACTCGTTTCCTTTATAATATGGAATATACCAGATGACAGCAGAAATCTTGAGACTGAGCAGAAAAACTACCAAAGATGATCACAGAAACACAACCAACAAAATAGTCTACCTTGATCTTCTTGTATCGATAGATGACAGACAAGATGTTGAGGAATTGCCTCTTGTACTCGTGTATGCGCTTGATCTGGATATCAAAGAGGGTATCTGTGTCCACTTGAATGCCAGTAACCTCCAAGAGGTAAGCTGCTAGGCGAGCCTTGTTCGCTTTCTTGGCTGCTGCCCATTCACTTTGGAGCTCTTTGTCATCGGCAAACTAGGATAATTCCAAAGACATACATTATGTCAAGTGTACAGACAATGTTTCTGCAAAAGCTTACCACTATTTTTTCTCTATTTTCTGGAATATCAATGCAGCACATGTTAGATTAGTAGGATAGCAAGAAGTATAGTACATACTTTGCGGAGACCTTTCAGCAAGTCAAGATTCGTGACCCATTCATCTGTCCCTAACCATTTAGTGATGATCGAACTCAATTCAGGGCTACAAAATTTAAGCCAGCGCCTAGGTGTGACTCCATTCGTCTTGTTTTGGAACTTGTCGGGCCACAACGAGTAGAAATCAGAAAACAATTCTCTCTTCAGTATGTTACTATGGAGTTCAGCCACACCATTTACCTGGAATAAGTCAGAACTTCCAATCATCTCTCCACCAATAACCATATATAAACCGTTCTACCTTCCTTCAGAAATTAGAGAGGAAGGAAGGTGCAAGTAGCTCGTACTTACAGCATGAGAAGAAATGACACATAAATGTGCCATGTGAACCAGAACCTTGTTTGGATTTCTCGCATCAACAATCCGTAAATCAGCAAGCTTATGTTCAAGATCTGGCCTTTCTGACCGTAGAAGAGCTTGAAACTGCAAACACAAACCCGTCACTATGTTCGTATCAACTTTGGGTCTCGTGGGTATTCCAGAAACAATCGTAGTCAAAGATGGACCTTAATCCTAAGCTCCTACCAACAAGAGTTCCACATTCTCCGTTCTAATATGCAGGCATAATTAAAGCAAGAATGAGACCTTGATATACCAAGGCTACCATACTCCCCAGATCTGTTACAGCCTCAGAAAACGTACCTGTTTATCAATTTCAGCAATAATTTCCATATGCCTCGGCAGCAGCTTAGCAATTACGCTTTGTGGCCATTTCTCCAGTGCTTCAGGAAGAACTGTATGGTTTGTGTAAGCCACCGAGCTGATGCAAGAAAGAGACAAAATAAAGATCTACTCTTACAGCTAGCAGAATTCCAATGACGTAAAATAATCGTTGAGCAAGACCTGGTTGTTATGGCCCATGCTTGATTCCATCCCAGACCTTCCACATCCATGAGAAGACGCATGAGCTCTGGTATGGCTAAGGTTGGATGTGTATCATTCATTTGCACCGCCACTTTTGTTGGGAATATGTTCCAGTCCAGGCTTGTGCCTTTAGGATATCTCTCCTTGAACCTTGCAATTATGTCCTAAATGTGCATAAAACAAGCGCATTCAGTAGTCCGGACGCAAACATCGAGTGCAATGGTCATTACGTAGCACAATACCTGTAGGGACGCGCTGCATAAGAAGAACTGTTGCTTCAGACGGAGAAGCTTTCCGTCTTCTGTTGCATCGCCAGGATATAGTACCGAACATATCTGAAGGCAAAACTCGTTAGCACATTGCTTATCTTGAAGCCTCCATAGACCTACATAAAATAGATATAAACACCTGAGAAGCTTTGGAATGAAGATGCGCTGCTTTGTCGTATTCACCCGCATTGAAGGCATATAAATCGAAGTCTTTGGCAGATGCTTTTGCATCCCATATCCTTAGGCTTATTGTATTCTTGGTATTGTAGCCAGGAATGGGAATATCATAAGCAAGGGCTTGCAAAACTTCACCACCAATCCAGTCGCGACTGTTAAAAATTCACAATAATGGCAATTCAAAAGTCATTTCTCTGGACTATGACTATTCTCTGGACTATGACCTTGGCCGTACTATAGACACAGACATGTAACTTTTGATCTCACCTCAGCTTGGGCTTTAAAAGATGTTGATTACATCGACTCTCGTTTCTCTACCAAATGTAAGTGTCTACAGAAATACGTTTATCTACCCAAGTATACGTACATCAATCTTTCACAAATATATGTTGTGTGTGTATATGTATGTATGCAGCCACAATATATTCGATGTTCAGTCCTGTACAGTTAATATTCGATACAAAAAGCTCAACAAATACCTGCCGTCCTGTCGAATTTGAACTTCGCCGAAAAATCGGATGGGATAGACAATATCGTGTCTCACGATTTCCCATGGGCTGAACTTCTGCAATCCAGTTAGAACTTACATGAATCTTCCCCATGGAAAGTGGATATAGCTCCTACTATTGAGGCATTCAGAAATATAAGGAGAGAATAGAGACGACACCACAATGCTCACAGACATGAAGAGTTCAGCCAACATGGTCGAACAATGAGAACATGTCCATGCCTCAACATACACCATTCATTGCCATGAGCAAATTGAACTGTGAGGGGTCAGATTGTATATCATTGCCACATGCTAGAAACCTGGATAACACCTAGAAAGCTCCTCTATTCAGGCTATGTCAAACATCATAACACCATGCCTGTCATGCTAGTCACTTCATACTATTAATCATTAACAAAACGGGCCCTTCTCTTCCACTCCTTTCCAAATCGTATTGAAGCATGTCATAAACCAAAAGCACAGCTTTCAAATTCCTTCCTGGGGATGAATTCACTGTTGAACTCTGCAAAATGCTGCAGCTTTTAATTTACTGTACCTACGCGTGTTGGTGCTCTCTGTATCGATGCATCTTGGTTCTTTCATATACATGCACATGTTTATATTTTATATATATATATATATATACACACACACAGAAAGACAGAATTACCTCCAGCCAATCTTCGGCATATTCCTCTTGACCCTTGTCAGTGATTTTCTGCATGAATAAGCCATACCTATACCGCAGCCCATAGCCCCACGCAGGGAGGTTTAATGTGGCCATCGAGTCCAAGAAACAAGATGCTAGCCTCCCCAAGCCTCCATTTCCAAGGGCGGCATCTTTCTCCTGAAGATACAAGAAGGGAAGAAAGTAGCGAACATCAGAGAACACAGGTTTAATCACGATAACCTTTGTAAACCTACCTTCCGTTGTCAAGGAGAGAAGGAGGCCTTCAATACGATAACTGCACAGATAGACGCACGCATGTACACATGCACATCGCTAAGTTCACAGGGTTACATGTATCAATGTTTGGGCTTGCATATTCTACAATTCAACTCGAGTGATAGAGTGTAAGCTCACTAGTTTAGCACCTGGAACCAAGTTACCTTAAGATCTCTACCTGGATTCTCTACAGATACATAGGCATAACCAGCTGCGTATAACATACACATACTGATACTGATTGATACATTTTCAGTTCGAAATCCGGGCGAATAGATGTTTAACCAAGTGACTATAACATTCGTATATCGATATGGATTGCTGAATGAAAACTGCAATTAGATCGGAGGCATGGCATCGGATTCCATACCTGTTCGACGATGCTCTCCATGTCATGGCCGAGCTTGATTAGAGCCGCAGCATAGGAATCCTTGAGGCCAAGGTTCCCTACAGCGTTTGTCAGGGCTCTACCTTGCAAGTATTCCATGGAAAGGTAATAAGTCTGCTTCGGGTTGGACTGATGGAAATGGCGATAAGTGTCATTCCATCTCTGCGGAACAGTCGAGAGCGAAAGGAGAAGAGAGAATCGGTCAGGTCGATGAGATTGGCAAGCTCGCAAACAAAAGAAAAACAATCAAAGAAAGCAAGAGCAAAGAAGCATAATATGGAGGCGAACAACAGTAAGACCGCACACGGTAACAAAATCAGGAGTTTCTGCATAAGCAGATCGGAGGAACAGAACGGAGCAAGATCAGATCGAAAGAGATTACAAAGAGAGGCGAGGGAAAATGGGGCGGGGGCGAAGGAATGGAGGAAAGGAGAGCGCACCTGGACGAGAGTATCTCTGACCGTCTCAGCTGTGGCGTAGAAGGCCTGCTCGGGAGAGAACTTGGGTGGAGAGAAGCGGGGAGAGAAGTCTGCATGGTGCTTGATGGAGGCAGCCAGATCCTGGGGGGAGGAGGCCACGAGCTCTCCGTTGGATTCAGAGGACGAAGACGATGCAGGAGCAGGAGCCATGGCGGTGAGAGCAGCAAGCTGGGGAAGGACGACGACAGATCGAAGGCTTTTCGAGTACAAGCAGTGCAACAGTTGGAGCAAGAAGAAGTAGCGTATAAAGCCCTGCGTATAGGCGTATACATACGCGTATACATACGGCATACGCAGGCTTAACTCGGCCGTATGTACAGCGGTAGGTAAGCATACGTACCCGTATATATGTTGCTCTCCTTCATTTTCTCCTGACCAAACCAAGCCAACCAACAGATGCTTCTGTGACGCCTCTCATTTTTCGTCGCTTGAATGCCTCTTTTGCTCCGTTCTGTTCTGTTCTGTTCTGTTCTGTTCTGGTCTGTTTTGTTTTGTGTTGTTCTGATCTCGATCTGGCGCGATGCTTGCCTTGGCTTCCCGTTTGTACGTATATATCTTGCATCTGACTCTTCCGGGCTCCGAAACCATCACCCCAGAAAAAAGAAAATATCTTCCGGGGCTTCTTCTCACATGGGGTGCCACAGCAAGCGAGGCACGGGGGTGCTGGGGAAAAAGATCCCCTTCTGATTCCGAGCGAGACCCAAAAGGCTTTCTTCCGCATATATTTCTGCAGCTGAATCCGGGGCAAACGTTGTCGCGGCGGGTCCCGTTCCTTTCCTTTCTCCGCACTCGGTAGAAGGCTTTCATTTAAGAGTGATCGATGGACGTTTGGGGGCCGATCGAGCTCGGCGGTTCGATCGATCGATCGGAACTGTGCAATCCTGTGCTCTGCTGCCGGATCGATGTTCCTCACTTAAGTCCCATCCTGGAGCTCTCTCACTTTATACTACCAGAAGCCTATGTCAAGAGATATATCAATCATCTGCAACAAGTAAGAATCCGATTCCGCTGGGAGCAGACGGGTGGGGAATAATTGGCATTCGAATGTCGGACGATATATAATTGTCATACGTATATGCAAGCAAAGCATCGAGTCTCGGGGATGTATCGTTTAGGGCAAAGTATCGTTTAGGGCAAACCCAACGCGATGTGTCGGCGCGGTAACACGCAGCAAAGCGAATCGTCCGATATCTACGATCCATCCAACGATCGATCATCGTCCCATATCGACGATCCATCCAACGATCGATCATCGTCCCATATCGACGATCCATCCAACGATCGATCATCATCCCATATCGACAATCCATCCAACGATCGATCTTGCGCGTCTTGCACTTCACACACTATCCGACCACAGCTTCTGTTGCTTTTTGCGAATGTTTCTTACTGCCTATTTCCTAAGGTTTTTATTAAAGGGGTTGGGCTAGTCCTTGAGGTTGTACGTCAAAGGTTTGGCTATTTTCCTAAGGGTTGCATCAAAGGTTCTCCACGTCTCGAACAAGAACATCCCCAGGCCAAAACAAAGACGAGCTGTTCAAAAAGTTAGGAGGAGGAGGATTCTTTCCTAAAAGAAGTTGCACAAATCGATCCATATATTTGGTTCGATCAGAAAACCTTCGTTCGCAATTCCATTCTTACTCTTCAGCTTCAATAAAAAACTGACGCCCACTTCAAGTATAACGTTGATTGTGATTTCATTCTGAATCGCTTCCTTCCAGCTGATTGATCCTAATCGATGATTCTCTTACTGCAATGGATGAACAAGAGTTAGTAGTGGAAGCCGAATATTTGATGGCGTTAATGAACTAACGCTAGTCCTAGCGCGCTGATGTTGAGAAACTAGTAGTCCTAGTCTTTGATTTGTAGTTTGGAAAAACGTGATTTGAATGAAACTGTTAGTCGCATCTCTTTTTCCCCCCCCTCTTGCTGTGTGTGATGGATGTATTCTTTGCGGGGAGAGAGAGAGAGGGGGGGGGAGAGCCTCGATTGATGTATTCTTTGCGGGGATTTGGATCAATTCGTGGAGTAGGTCGAAGTAAAAAAAAAAAACCCGACGGTGAATGAAAAATTATGGAAGAACAAGAATACAGGGTTCAGGGGGGGAGGAAGGGAAGGGAGGAGAAGAGATGAGATGACGGTGGTGGTGGTGGTGGTGGTGGAAGGGGCAGAGAAGAAGACAGATGGGGACAGGCTGGCGAAGAAGGAAAGGAAGAAGAGGGAAAAGGGGGGGGGAGGAGGCAAAAGGAGGGAAGGGAAGGGAAGGGGAAGGGGAAGGGGAAGGGCCAGGAAAGCAAAGAGAAGGGCAAAAAAGCACAAGAGCAAACAAAGAAGGAAGGGAAAGGCCGTCAGAGGAGGAGGGTGAAGGAGGAGGAGAGGAGGAGGAGGAGGAGAAGCGCGAGCTGAGAAGGCGAAGAAGAAGAAGAGGGAGGAGGGGGAGAAGCAGAGGAGGAGGAGTTGTTGTCGCTGTTGGGAGAGGGGGCGCCATCGCTGTCGCTGCCAGGGGGAGCAGGGGGCGAGGCGGCGGGAGAAGACGGCGACGGCGAGGGAGAAGACGGCGACGGCGACGGCGAGGGAGATGACGGCGACGGTGACGGCGACGGCGAGGGGGATGACGGTGACGGCGACGGCGCGGCGGAGGGCGGGAGGCCGAAGATGTCGGTGGGCAGCAGGACGGCGGCGATGCCGTAGAGGCCCAGCGGCTCCTGGCTGTAGAGCGTGGGGCCCACGGGCACCTTGTTGTAGCCGCTGTCGATGACGGTCTGGCCGGCCTTGGACAGCGAGATGCCGGCGTACTCGTACTTGCCGCCGCCGGAGCCGCTGGCCAGCGTCTGCTGCGCCGCCGAGCCGCCGCCCAGCGCGCCCAGCTCCTGCGTCGAGTAGTAGCTCCCCAGGCAGTGGAACTCCAGCAGCGCCACCTTCTCCGCGCTCGTCAGCGCCGCCAATGCACCTTCCAGCGATTCCACGTTCCAGCGATTCCAGATTCCCAGCCGACGCCCGAGGCGACCCAGAGAGAACACAGGCGATCAGATCTGGGAGCTACTGCTTGAACTACTACTTACTGCTGCGTTGTGCGCGCCGTTTTTGGCTCCTTCCTTTTCTTACCTTTGGGCAGCTTGGCGAAGGCGGCGTCGTCCGGCGCGAAGATCGTCACGCCCGGCGGCGCGTCGTGCTTCAGCAGCAGCGCGTCCACGCCCGTGGCCTGGATGAGCGACAGGAACGTGTTGTAGTTCTTGCTCTGCAGATTCCCGCACCCGCACCGGCAAGCCGTCGTCAGAAGAAGGACAAGCCCTTCACACCCAGCCGAAGCAGAAACACAACCCTAGGGAGGAAAGGATGAAGGGAACGTTGACGAGCGAGCCTACCTGCACCAAGATCTGCGTGAAGTTCACCGGCGCCGGCGCCGGCGATGGCGCCCCCACCCCCTCCGGCACCAGCACCCCGCTCACGCTCACCACGCTGATGTTGTACGGCTGCTTGAACAGCTCGTTCTGCACCGCCACGCCCCGCTCCGCCCCCTCCGCCGCCGCCCCGATCCGCACCTCGCCGCCATAGCCGCGGCTGGTGATGTTGACGAAGCCCTCCTTGCCGCTGGCCTGCCCCGACGCCTGGTACAGCGTCGTGCTCAGCGTCGTGCCGTTGGTGATGGCCTTGAGCTTCGCCGTGTCGAAGTAGTCCAGCAGCACGTGGTAGCTGGCGATGGCGTACAGCGTCGCCGCGGACATGGAGGGGCTCAGCGCCGCGTCCAGGGCGGCGTTGGGCGGCGCCAGGACGGTGATGGTGGTGCGGGAGAAGATCTGCGCGGCGACGCCGGTGCGCTGGCAGAGCGAGACGAAGGAGGAGTAGCTGGGGTGCGGGGCCAGGATCTGGGTGATGTTGTTGTTGGCGATGGCGGTGGGGAAGAAGGAGGAGGAGGAGGAAAGGAAGAGGAGGAGGAGGAGGAGGAGGAGCAGCGATGGAGCAGCCGACGCCATAGCCAGCGAGCTCTGCGGCGCCGCCGGCTTCATCAGCTTCATCAGCTTCATCACCATCGTCCCGCTTCTGCTGCTTCTTCTGCAGCTTCCTCCTGCTTCTTCTGCAGCTTCCTCCTGCTGCTTCTGCGGCGATCTGACCTAAAATCT
>JBBBWG010027346.1:34998-63806 GCA_037176905.1 Azolla pinnata | reverse complement strand
GGGGGGGCAGGTGATCGATCACGGCATACCGAGCGGCCTGCAGGACCAGCTCTGGGCCGCGGCCTCGCGCTTCTTCGCGATGCCGACCGGCGAGAAGCTGCGCCTGCTCTCCGCAGACCCGTCGTCTCCCCTGCTCTTCTTCACGGGCTACACGCCGAGCATGAAAGCTCAGGAGTGGAAGGACACCTTGGGCTTCAAGCACAGCAACACCCTCGACCCCGACCTCATACCCGGCATCCTCAGGTGGCCTTTGCTCTCCTCTGCAGCTGATGCCGAATCAATACTTCCGTGATCGACGCCTGATGCGTTTGTTTCTTACTCTGACCATCTCATCTCCTGGGGCCTTTGCTTCGCAGGGAGCCTCTGCTCGACTTCCGTACGCGGATGGAGAGCTTGGCGTGCCTCATCGGCGAGGGCATCGCCTCGAGCCTGGGATCGAACCCTGCCCTTTTCCGCACCCAGTTCCGCCGCCAGACGCTGGGGATCAACTATTACCCCGCTTGCCCTCAGCCCGAGCTCACCCTGGGATTGAGCTCGCACTCCGATTTCGGATCGCTCTCCATCTTGATGCAGAAGGCAAAGGGACTGCAAGTCAAGCGAGGTGAGCACTGGCTCGACGTCGATCCGATCCCGAACGCCTTTGTTGTGCTCATCGGAGACCAAATTGAGGTAAGCGATCCATCAAACCGCCGTATCGATTAGTTTCGACCTTCGAAATGTACATTCGACACCCCCTGTCAGAGGAGCGCCTGTTCATGCGACGGCTATGACACCTTCCCTCTTGCTCTCTCTTCTCAGATTCTAACAAATGGGCTCTACAGAAGCGTAGAGCACCGTGCTCTGACCAACAAGAAGGCTGCGAGAATGTCGATCGCATGCTTCTATGGCCCCGATGAGAACGACACGGTCGCACCGATCGATCTCTTCGTCAGCGATAACAAGCCGATGATCTATAGAGAGACACGATTCGGAGACTACATCGCGCACGGGTTCGGCAAAAAGCTAGATGGGAAGGCTAACCTAGAATTTTGTAGGAAAAACCCTTCCAAATTGAGGTAAGAATATGAGATCCAGGTTTAAATACGATGAGACAACATGATGAGAGAGTCTATAGCCAGGGTTTTGATGCAATCTGAATCATACTCAGAAAACGCCAGGTGAATTATGATACAGGTATATCCTTCCATTAATTAAAACTTAATATACCTTGCAACCATAAGATTACAATGCACATGGTTTGCCAATACAACCCATTTGTAATCATAAGAACGATGATAATAACTTGCAAAGCCTAATGTTACAAAGCACAAGCATCGCCAATACAATAGCAAGGTGTGTACGCCGAATGTTTTGAGTGTCATCACGTCTTACCCTGATGATATACGCGCAATCCCTAACAGGAATAAATTAATATCAAGCCCCTTATTTTACGAGAGAAGCAGCAGCTTTTTTGTATCATCTTATTTACTTCAGAGTACACGTATGCATGTATACATATGACATTGCATGCCCCTTCAGTTAGTAGCTACAGCCTACATTGCCAAAATCCAAATGTTAGTGCTTTATCTCTTTCCATACAGTGAGATATATTTCAAAACATATTTCAGAACTAAGATCAGATCAAGAACTTCTCAATCTTATGACCTTACGTAATATACATTGTACAAACATTTTCCCACGAGTCAAGACAAACAAACACAATCAAACTAGATTCTAAATACACAATTGAGTGTAAATCGAGTGACACTACTTTTGATGGTCTCCAAAAGCTAAAAGGCCTCGAGTTCGAGATGACTTCTATAGGCTTACATTAAAGGGATAGTTCTAGGCTGCCACTGTATGATTGAACAAAATATACCCATGTATCAATAAAAACATATGGTTGATTATGACAGGAAAATGCATCGAATGATTGCCATAAGAAAAGCACATATTAGATCTTATGTTCAAACTGATTATTATCACGTCTGAGCATAAAGCAGAAAACAATAGGCCGACCTTGAGGTTAACCGAGTCAAGGGCTAGAGAACTGCTGCACAGCATCACGTCCGATACGAATTTTACTTGAGATATGAATGATGTAAACAATTATCAGACAACATGGTTGGTTCACTTATGGCGAAACTTTTTGGGGATGTAATGGAATCAATGTGGAGTGTATAGGTTGAAGATCATAATAAGAAAGTTTACGAACAAGTTGGCTTCTGGGTTTTATCACTTGGTCACAGTACGAGTTTTAACAGAAAAAAAAGCCATTGACCAGGTAAGGGGTTATATTGTTGCTTTATAGACTTCAAGAAAACTTTTGCTATGGTACCACGTGGTAAACTTGGAGACATATAGAAGAACTAGGGGCCCTGAATGATTATATGATTGCAATCTCTTGTATCTATGAGAAGATGATATGTAATGTTGCTATAAATGGTTGCAATCTCTCGTATCTATGAGAAGGTGATACGTAATGTAGGTATAGATGATTGCAATCTCTCGTATCTATGAGAAGTTTGATATGTAATGTATGGTAGAACCAGGGGCCCTGAGTGATTATATGATTGTAATCTCATATCTACTGATGTGAAGCAAGGATGCCCACTCTCACCAACTCTATTCGGTTTATGCATCAATGAACTCGAACAAACGATCACTAAGTTTGTAAAAGATGAAGGCATTGAATATAAAATCATGCTTTTGTTTTATGCAAATGATATTGTGCTTTTTGCAAATAATCTAGAAGATGCCCAAAAGCTAATGAAGATATTAAAAAAGTTTTGCATACATAATAAGGTGAGTGTTAATAGCTGCAAAACAAAGATAATGCTAGTGAAGTCGCAAAACAAAGAAAAACCAGGGAATATATACAGTGCCACTTGAAATTGTTAAAAGCTTTAAACACATTAGTCTTGAAGTTCCTTCAGACCATAGATAGAATGAATGTGCTAGCCATCGTTTAGAAACAAGAAAGAGAGCTTACTATGTATTTGAGCATATACGTAATGGTGGAAAAATCACTTGTTGGGTCTTAAAGAAATACCTTTTTGACACATTAGAATTACCAGTGCTTCTCTACAGAGTTGAAGTATGGGGAGATAGCATCCTTAAATCCACTTGGAAAGAATTTGAGATGCTCCAAAAGTGATTTCCTATGAACTTTCTAAGTGAAGTCACAAATGCCATATATGCTCCTACTTCTTGACCGGACGCTTCTAGTTGAGATTATGACCATCAAAAAGGTTGTTGAGTACGTGCTTAGAGTTCAACATAGCCCTTCAAATCAACTTCCCAAAAAGCGATGGGAAGCTAGATTAAGAATCCAAAAGACACACTAGCTTCCACTAGCTAGGTCTTGTGGTAGAATCATGGCCTTACAACCCAAGTATCAAGATATGCAAGTATGCAAGACAAATCTTGTGGAAGATAATGTAATTCACAAGAACTCATTCAAACTCAAGTGACATGTTAGGTAGCCATGAAGTGTCATATTGAAATCTCTACCAAGAAGATTGATCGCATGTGTGTGAAATCTTTCCGCGAAGAGTTTTAACTACAAAGTAGTAATCTCCTTAAAAAAACGTACACATCAGATGATATTCTCCCCTCCAGTACAGTGGGTCAGATTTGGCCGGCTTATGAAAGATAAAACTTTTCCCGTAATCTTTTAAAACAACCAGAACCAGCAGTAAAGCCACTTACGAGACCTAAGACTTCTTTCGTGGTGCTACTCATTCATATTTGTAATTATGATTTGTCCCATACATCAAATTGGTCATTGTTATGGTAAGTCAATATCTCTGGTCTCCTGATTATTTTTATTTTCAGTTCTTTGAGGTGACAGTTAGGTATATGTGCACTTTCAGCCTTACTTATTACTCTGAGTGGATATCTTGGTTGACAAGGTTGAGTACCCCATAGATGGTAAAGTTTGGCAAATGCCATCAGAGGGATTCAAGTACTGATATTTAGAGGCGCAATTGATGATGCATCACCATAGAGAGGCCTACATTTGCCACAGCAACCAAGTGATTGTTGGTGGATATTTCAATATCTTCTACTGTAATGTTGTGTTCCTAGCTCTG
Source organism: Azolla pinnata (assembly GCA_037176905.1). Lineage (NCBI taxonomy): Eukaryota > Viridiplantae > Streptophyta > Polypodiopsida > Salviniales > Salviniaceae > Azolla > Azolla pinnata. The sequence continues at coordinate 59,733 of JBBBWG010027346.1, read as the reverse complement.
AGTATTCGTCAAGAGTGATACAGGAAATGAGTATATGCTCAACATATGAAAGCAATATCTTTGTTATCAAAATGTAAGACATAGAACTTGAATGTCATTAAGCCAAGTTCTGGCACACTACATCTAAAAAAGAGAGACCTGAGCAAAGGCAAAGAGAGAGGAGGATCAATCTTTAAGCCTCCATGAGAGAAACTACAGCTATTACTTTTACATGAGTTGTATCTGAAGATATTTTATACATGCAACCACAAACAGATGGATACGATTAACATGAAAAGAAACACCTAATCAACTTTTGTAAATAAGGATGGATTACCAGAGTTCATGTCAAAATAACCCTCTAAAAGAACTAGTAACTTCTATGTTCTAAAGGATACAGAGTTAGTCTCTATTGAGGATCAAACGAGATTTTTTAGAATAAACACTATCATTCTTAAAGACACCTATCATAGATTATAAAAATAAAAAGGAATAGATTTAGAGTGTATTACCAACAGGAATACAGAGCCCAATTCTTTAGGTCAAAAGAATCACCTAGAAGGGGCAATTCCATGGCACATCGAGAACATGGAACATCAGAAAACGGTCCAAATTCACACACAATGCATGATTTTATGTAATATACTAAATAAAAATCCTTGCCATGGATATAAATCATAATCCAGGTCGTTGATTAAATCTTTAGGAAGCTTTCACAAGATTTCAAGCTTTTCTGCCATATGCACTCCCAAAACAATGAAAGCAGCATTTAAATTACACATTCATAGAGACCTCCGACGCCACACAGAGCATGCAATGCTACTTTATGCTTACATTTACATTTCCACAATATGGATGAAAAATTGGTGTAATATTCGTAACAGCGCAAAAAAATTCTCTCTTTAACAAATATTCAATGGATGTGCAGAATTCAGATTGATGTGGACACATACAACTCAATTGTCTTTAGTTGTTAAGATATACACTCAAACATTCTTAGCATACATATTGCTACATTATTACTAACTAGCAAAAGTATATTCATTCACTATTCAGAAGCCTTTAACCAGCTGATTGGCTATTGTTTGAAGCTACCCCCTCGAGGTTTTCATATGTAGCTAACAAATCTATTCAAATAAAGATCTCTGGTTAGTTAAGCCTAGTGTTTCAGGCCCCGCAAAATGTTTTCCGTAAACCCCACATGAGCTAGGCAAACTAAAGAGGTCCATCAAATGATTCCTAGTAACTCCCTGGAGGTATTTCCAATTGTTGCACTAAAATAATTTCAGATTGGAACTTTGTGTTCAGCTCTTTGCTTTAACTAGCCCAATTCTGCAAATACTACAATCACAAGCCACGACATTTGTTCTGTCCTTCCATGCTAATGGAATCGTGTATGAAAATCACTTTGATATAAAGATGGGATTGATGATATTCATAACCGATACTATTCCTTGTGCTTTAATTGCGTGATTGCATATTGGGCATTTTATGGTTTGCTCAGCTTTTGCTATAATCCTTTTACAATCTCAGGTATATTGTTCACATCAAATGCAATTTATCCAATTCTCATAAGTTCAACTATTGTTGTAATGCACACTCTATAGAGTAAATTTCCTCGAATAAACCAGGGAATTCTTTCAATACTAAAGTGAAGAATATTTTGGACTGATATGTTCGGCACTGCATTGTGCAGTTAATTTGATGGGTTTATTCTGTGCATACCTGGCACTGCACAACTGAAGGTTCCATTGTTTCAACAATTTCTTGAGGTTCCTTTACTTGAGCAGCTTCAACTTCTTTGGATGTCATGGTCTTCACCTGTAATAAGTATGGTCTCATTAACAAGTCTTATATCAATCAATCATGAACATAAATTAGGTACACAACAAAAACTCGAACTGTCTAGATGTTTGACATGGTTGTTAGCTTACTGGTGCAACTAAGAAAGAGTGATCCATACAACATCGAACTATCCTAGTGCACTATTCCAACCTTTGCCATAAGTTAGATACACAACAAAAACTCGAACCGTCTAGATGTTTGACATGGTTGTTAGCTTATTGGTGCAATTAAGCAAGCGTGATCCATTCAACATCGAACTATCCTTATGCACATATTCCAATCTTTTCCATGAGAGAATTTGCATAGAAAATGGAGATGCACAAACATAACATGTTTCCTTTTCAAGCCTCAAGGATTTGAGTCTCAGTTTACAAAAGAAAATTCAAGTGCCTATTGTCAGTTTAAACTTTTAGTTTTAGCTTTCTATGTCTAAGCTTTAGATGTATCTTACCAACTTCGAATTTCAGGTTTCAGATTTCGAAGTTAAGGTCTGTTTTTTGTTCATACAGTTTCAAGATTTCAGATTTGACTTTGAGGGTTGCATTTTTGGGATCATAGGTAGGTATTAGTAGAGTTTACCGTTTTACTACTGTAGAGTTTTACAGTCTAAAGTTTTAGTGTTTAGATTTTGGTAAGGCTTTTACTGTTCTATAAATACCTGGTCATGCACTGTCGTCTCCTTCTCGGATTGAGAAGCATCCTCACATTCCTCGGCTACAACAACTTCACCTTCCACAGACTCCGCAGCCACGTTGCCTTTGGCTGCCTTCCTAGCAATCTTGGCCATTTTCTTCTTTAGTTTCTTCTCTGCGAGAAGGGCAACGAAAAACATAGAGATCCAATCCTTATTCTGAGATACATGGAACAACAAGAGGGTATTCCGTTACATGAAATTTGTATGCGTCAAACAGAAGCATTGTCAAGCATATATTTACTCGCTTGGCGCCGAGCTTCAGACTGCGCAAAGAACTCGAGCCATTCATCGGTCAGCACATACTCGTACTCTTCTTCTTCATCGTCGTCGTCTTCTTCTTCTTCGGCTTGCAAATTCTCGGCTTTCTCTGATTCTACTCCTTCTCCTCCTCCTCCTTCTTTGCTGATTCGTCCATTATAAGGTAGGGTACTGATGACAAGAATGTAATTTTCGCAAGTAAGGAAGAGATGTGCGAGAGAGAAAAGAAAATGGAAGGTTGAGAACAGAAATTGGGGGAAGCGATCCTTGTCGAACCATCCGGCGCATACCTGTTACGCTCGGGCTGCCATTGATCAGCAACGACGGGAAAACCAGAGTATGTGTAGGATGCATCGTCGGGGTTAGGGTAAAAGGCATTGTTGCGGTTAGGGTTAGGGTTAGGGTCAGGGTTAGGGTTAGGATTATTCAAAAAGCCACAACGACTACATATGAAAGGGGAGGGTTGCAGTGGAGGGGGAGGGGGGTAATGGGGATGAGGAACGTGATACGGATTGTGATGGTGATGAGGAGGAGGAAGAGGAGGAGGTGGAGGTGGATGATGGCTATGGCGATGATGATGGTGGGGAAGAGGGGGAGGAGGAGGAGGCGGTGGGTGATGGCTATGGTGATGGTGATGGTGCGGGGGAGGATGGAGATGAGGAGGAGGAGGAGGTGGTAGATGGCTATGGCGATGGTGATGCGGAGGAGGAGGAGGAGGTGGGAGATGGCTATGGCGATGGTGAGGAGGAGGAGGAGGTGGGTGATGGCTATGGCGATGGTGAGGAGGAGGAGGAGGAGGAGGAAGATGGAGATGGTGATGAGGGGGGGGAGGAGGAGGAAGTGCTTCAGCTGCCATAGCCACGACCAGCGAAGAAAGACAGACAGATACAGAGATGGAGATGGAGATGGAGATGGAGATGGAGAGGAAAGACAAACAGAATACAGAGATGGAGATGGAGATGAGGCCTAATGCTAGGATTAGATCTAGGGTTAGGGTTTGGATTAGGGTTAGGGTTAGGGTTGAGGTTAGGGTTAGGGTTAGGGTTGAGGTTAGGGTTAGGGTTAGGGTTGAGGTTAGGGTTAGGGTTAGGGTTAGGGTTAGGGTTAGGGTTAGGGTTAGGGTTAGGGTTAGGGTTAGGGTTAGGGTTAGGTAGGGTTAGGGTTAGGGTTAGGGTTAGGGTTAGGTAGGGTTAGGGTTAGGGTTAGGGTTAGGGTTAGGGTTAGGGTTCGATCTTGGCATGTCAACCCTTAGAATATTACGGTGCCATAACAATGCTCTTTCTCGCTCTCTGAACCCTAACCCTAACCTCTCAACTTTTGCTATTACCGCTAAACTTGCATGTTATATTCTGGCGTATTCGAAGGAAGGTTTTCATGGGACATCAAGCTTTTGGGAACGAAATGGTATGTCGTCACGTTTGTTGGGCAAATTTTGGAAGCGGCTTTGGGCGAGGAGGAATCAGGCACGCAGGATAATAACTTGTGAATGGTTTGATAACCCATCGAGCATTACCTGTCGGAGAATGGATGAGCAAGATCGGAAAGTCGTCACATTGTACGCTCTGTGAGTATCAAATCGAGTCCCTTGTACGTAGGTTTTGGACATGCCATCCAACAATCCAAGCGTGGTGACGACTTCTCAGAATCACTGAGCGAAGAGGTGTGATAGAAATCCTTCCGATCACATTTCCGGGTTTTTCTTCCATGCTTTCCCCAGGCCTAGAAGGAGAGAAAGAGGTTTTACTAGCAATATCGTCCACATTGTGGGAACCTCGTGAGCAGTACACAACTCTTTGGTGGGCATTACGGAAAGGATACCTTCAGCTGCTGTAGTAATACGAGAAATCCGGTTCCGAAACTGTTCACACACCGAAAGGTCGATTCGACGATGCTTTTTTGAGCGCAATCTCATCGAGCAGTAGAGGAGCGACAATCGGCGATTTCCTCCGGAATGGATCACTTATCCTTTCATTTTCAAGTTTTTTCTATCGGTAATACGAGAAATCCGGTCCCGAAACTGTTCACACACCGAAAGGTCGATTCGACGATGCTTTTCCGAGCGCAATCTCATCGAGCAGCAGAGGAGCGACAATCGGCGATTTCTTCCGGAATGGATCACTTATCCTTTCATTTTCAAATTTTTTCTATCGTAAGACAGAAACCAAACATGTTGTTTTTTTTTATGTTCCACCAAAATGGTTATTTCCTTGAGTTTCGATCAGTTCATGGTCTCAAGAACAAATTGTAAAACGAGCAATTTTATAACTAATGACAGGACTTTTTGTTAACACAAAAAAAAAAAACTTCTGCTATTCCTTCATCATCGTCTTCCTTTGGCTCCCGCTCCTTCTGCCTCGCCATGGCTGTCGACGATTTCCGCGACAAGAATCGGACCTTCGAACGCCTTAAATCTAAGACGGAGAACGAGGTACCTCTCTCTCTCTCTCTCTCTCCGTGTCTCTGTGTCTCTCTCCCTCGCTCCGCCATTTCCTTGGCAATGTGTTTGCTCTCTTTTTTAACTGCTGCTACGATTAAAAGTAATGATCTGCGTGCGACGGACCGTTGCTCCTCGATCTCATTCCGTCGATAGAGGGAGAGATGAAAGCTCAAACTTCAAACTGTGATCCGAAACGATTGCGGTCTTCTTTGGCAATGTGTTTGTTCTCTTTTTTAACTGCTGTTACGATAGAACGTAATGATCTGCGTGCGACGGTCCGTTGCTCCTCGATCTCATTCCGTCGATAGAGGGAGAGATCAAACCTCAAACTTTTTCAAACTGTGATCCGAAAAGATTGTTGTCTTCGTTGGATGTGATACCTTATCGCGATCTAGTCTTATCGTCAGTCACCCAGGCCCTCACGAGTCCGAATCTTGAATAAGTAGAGACAGAGACACTAGAGCTTTTGCCTGTAGAGAGGGATCAAAGCTGAAGTTTGAAAATGTGATTGAAAAAATTTCAGTCTTCATCGGATCTACGATGATCTAGTCATTCAAATTTCATCTCATGTTATCATCAGTTACGCATGCTCTCACGAGTCCAAACCTTGAATATGTAGTATGAAACATCTCATTGCTTGTTATATCTATTGATTCGATGTTTTTAACTAATCCCAAGTTCCTCCCAATTCCGATGTTCTGAGAAGAAGGCTGATGACAACTGCCTACAAACCTAAATCTTTATTAGTCTCCTCCGTCAATGTCATATTGTGGCTACTTTTTCGTAGCCATAGTTCTCAATTTTATAGTTGAGCAAAAGCTGTTCGATTAAGGCTTCTAACTTTATCCTACATGTTTTATCTTGAAACCCCATTCGTTCGAAATCAGCTGTTTTCAACTGATCTTAAAGCACAAAAAATCGGTATTGTGGCTGCTACAAAGTTTGATGCTACACATCTTGACATGTGAAGATCTTAGTGGGTTAGTAAAATCGTGCAACTGTACACTGTTGATACCATGAAAGGTTTCATGTGGCACGGGGCTCCGTACTTATTTCCATACAACATCGCAATCGTCATATGATTGGATCATAATTGTCATTTAAAACCATGAAAATTTTGTAAGCTTCCACATAATTCCCCCTTATAGTTTCCATATAGTTGCACAAAAATTCCCTTTGATTCGAAGCAATTACTGTATGGTCGTGTGTGTGTATGTTTAGAATATTTGTACATATCTTGCATTCCAGTCAAGAAGAAAGTTTGGTGTTAGATTAACATATGCTGCTGCAAAGTAGCATCTAATGTATATTGTAATCAGTATAATGCTTAAAATCCTTTTCATTCAAGATCTGTAGCATTTCTTCACATCTGTGTTTCATCCATCTGAAAATTTTGTTGCTGAAGATTCAGACCTTATATTACAAATTTTTATTCAATTCCAGATTCTAGCCCTTGAATTCAACCAGGTTCGAGTGGCGGTTTTAAATAGGCCAAAACAACTCAATGCCCTTTCACATTCAATGGTAAGGATGATCTATTTTTCTCTTGGGGAGACATCGAAATATTTTTATATTATTATATTTTTATTCACACATATCTATGCCAACACAAAACAAATCATTAAACTATTTCCATGTTCAGATAAAATCCTTGAAGAAACTATATGAGCAATGGGAAAATGATAGTCAAGTTTCTTTGATCATAATAAAGGTATGTATCTTCTGGAAAGTACCACAAAGTGTGGTTTTCTTTTATTTTACAGATATTATTGGGATGTTCTGGTAATGTAGGGGTCTGGAAGGGCTTTTTGTGCAGGGGGTGATGTTGCAGAAACGGCACTATATGGAAACTCAGGTTGGCTTGATGTTTCCAGTTTGGATGGTTTTATTGAATATGTAAATAAATTAGCAATGAAGGTACATAACTTTTGTTCACGAGTAGTGGAAAGTGGTGTCTTATATGTTCACTATCCACTTTTGATCAGGGAACTACAATTTGGCAAATGATTTCTTTTATGATGAATATCAACTTAATTACCTAGTTGGGACATTCAAGAAGCCTCATGTGAGTGAAGACAGTTTGAAGATGCAGATTATATGTGCATTCTGGTATGTGCGTATACTTTATTTCTAATGCTATATTGCTGATAGGTAGCTTTACTTGATGGGATTGTCATGGGAGGAGGTACTGGAATATCAATTCATGGACATATTAAAATTGCAACAGAAAAAACTGTATGTCATTCTGATAATCTATCATGCTATTCATGTGTAATATGTTACTACATTATTGTAACGAAGGCAAGCTAAACCAAGGAAACTAGTTTTATTCATTTAGTTCATTATCTACTTTATGAGAAAGCATCTGTATGATATGTTGGGTTTCATATGTCGTTTTCTCACCTTAGAAACATTAATCAATCTATTTCTTTTATGTCTGTGTTTCTCCAATTTCAATGCATCATCACACGGAATTCAAGTTGTTCTCATTGCTTTAGATACCTCCCCATCTCTCCAAAGCTTATTTTGGGGAGCTTAGAATAAAGAAAAGTTTCGGTCTGTTGAAACTCCTGTTATTCTTCCTACATATTTCATGCAAATATCATATTTTTCTCATGGTTAGTTGAATGTATCCTCAAGTTTGTAGTGGTAGATAGTCGCCTTGGAAACATTAATCAATCTTTATTTTTTAGTTTTGTGTTTCTCCAATTCAAATGTAACATCTCACAAAGTTGGAGATGTTTTTATTGCTTTAGATACTTCCCATCTTTTCAAAACTTATTTTGGGCGGTTTACAATGAAGAAAAATTTAATTCTCTAAACTCCTGTTATTCTACATACATATTTTCATGTAAATATCACATTTTTCTCATGGTGAACGTATCCTCTTAAGTTTTTAGCTGTAGATAGTTGATGGACGTTGGTGGAGAGTTCATCTCAAAGATCAGATGATATTTTGTGATGCAACCTTTTGCTGGGTGTATAGGATATTTTGAGATGTAACCTTGTTTTGAGCTCTCTCTCTCTCTATCTCCTGCTCTTTCTGGAACTCCACCATTCCTGCCCATAGTCAATTGGTGGACACTTTTGCGCAGTCCTTACTCCTGACCAAGACATTTTAGAGGGGTTATGATAGATCAAATTTAAGCAATTGATTGTGCAGGTGGACTCTGATTGTTTCTAGCAATCTTCTAAATGACAGATACAGCCATTATTCCTTGCCATTGAATGTGCTACCCTTGCTTCGGGGATCTCTAGAGCTAGATTGGTAGAGGGGAAAAATCTTGGTTCATCTTAAGTAATACATACCACAACCTTGTAAAATAACAAGAAATAGCAATAAGAATAATAGCTAAGTGTGGAGAAATTAGGTCCATTGGTAGAGCTGAAATGCTATAAATCAGAAATCTATATAAGGGCAATATCTGTTTTCTTTTACTTCATATTTAACGAAACGGACCTATATCTAAAGGGAGTCTAGAGGCCTTTTGAATCTTCTCTAAGAAAGAAAATGGCTTAATTAAACTTCAGAGAATTTTCAAATTTGTGCCAAGCTACTTTTGTCAGTATGCATACACTCTAGGAACGGATCAGGGTAAATACCCATCTGTATGGGTAGGGTTGGAGGCTCAACGTTTAGGCTGTAATATTAGTTTTGCGGAACAAAGACAAGACTTTTCGTCTGTTCACTCTAAACGTGTAGTAGAGTGATCCCGAAATTGTGCTCAATAATCTCCTTATTCGACTCACTAACTTGAATTTTCATTGTTTATGGCTTCAGATATTGAAATCATATGCATTTGATTGATGGTGGGGTGTTTCCCAGCTTTTAGTGTGGGGGTTCTCACACTTCCCTTTTTCTGGCATTACTACTTAATTGATGAAGTCGTTTGTTCATGTGTGATCACCTTCATAATTGTTATTGTGAAGTACACGGTATGTGGTTTGCCTGTGTCTCTCGGCTCTGTAACAAGCCATGCATCTGTGTAGTTAACAAGATTTGTTGGCCACTTCTAGCTTAGGTACACTTAATCTTGTCCATTGTTTTCAAAGGAGAGCTAATTGTTGGTCTTAAGGCTCATTTAGGCCTATTAGAAGACATCTTCTATGTTCCACTCTTTCTCTTATCAAACATCAAACAGTATAATTTATGTATGGTCTATGGTCTCATTTCTGAAAAAAGAACTTGGAGTCTATAGCAAGAAAATAGATGGTTGTATCAATAAAGATCTAAAAAGACCTATGGAAATTTGCAATTTGATTTTATTCCGGATATTATTTTAATGCATGCAGAACCAATCCTGCACCATTCCATCCTATATCATACCACATCCCTCATTCTTGATTCAAAATCTAGTGCTATCTGTGTAAACAAAAAAGTGATTCCAGGTATTTGCTATGCCTGAAACTGCACTTGGGCTACATCCAGACGTTGGAGCATCCCATTTTCTATCACGGCTTCCTGGATATTTGGGTACTTTAAGAGAACTTCATGTATTCTTTGTGAGTTTATTTTTATTTTGTGATTTTTGTAACCAAATATGTTTATGGATAGATGAACTGGTAAAAATTCAAAATATTTCTCAGCTTTTTTTTTTCTCTGAAATGTTCTTAGCGAGCCTCTCTGGAACAATTGCATTAAAATTCATCTGTTTCCTTTAGGAGGTTGTAGGTGCGGAAATTAAAAACCCACCGTAATAGGAGAAAATTTTTAAATGAAAATGTCCATGCCCATAGTGGAAAACTATGTATGGCAGAAAAGGTCCCAAGCACTCACCCCATGAGGATTAAGGGAGATAGACAGCAACGATTGTTCTATTTATAAAAGTACATTGAGGAAGTGTTTGAGAGCTTTCAGACGGTTAATATAAATGTATATAGTATGCCACACTATGACGACATGATAAGCTTTCCAAAGGTCAATTGTATAAAACATGATGATGCAGCCAATATTACTGATACAACCAGTTGGATGACTTATGTATGTCATGGCTGCTACAAGTCCAGCTATTGCCCATGGGATGCTATTTGCAAAGTGGCAGACAATATGAAAGGCCCATTGAAATTGCAAGGGTTTTCTGAGGCATGCCAAATGATTTGAATATCTGGAAATCCATCAGTGGCTGTATTTCTATTTTGGCTGGTGATGTTATTTTATGGTGCTTTAGACTCCAGAGTATAATTGCACTATTGGCTTCCAAGGAAGCTATATAGTTAGCACACCTCCTAAGGAGACTGTTGATCATGGTTGTAGTAAATAGAGAGCTTTACGTACATGCAAAGCACATTGGTGTGTGAACTACTTAATCAGGGACTGTATCTCATCGATCAAGGTCAACAGACCCTAGGATCTTGGAGATGCTCTTCTTAGGTGCCTCCAAAAAGTACAAGTACAACGTCAACAGTGTGTGTGTGTGTGTGTGTGTGTGTGTGTGTGTGTGTGTGTGTGTGTGTGTGTGTGTGTGTGTGTGTATAGTGAAATATGACCTTTCTCTCCTTCACAGCTTGGCGCAGCCATTTCTTTCTTTCTTTAGACTTGCACTGATTTATCTAGGCTTGTTTACAATGAAGATCATTTTTTGTACAGGAGAGTATGCAGGTCTAACTGGTGCTCGATTGGATGGAGCGGATGTTCTAGCATGTGGACTTGCAACTCATTTCGTTCCTTCTAAAGTAACTATATATGAAGAAACAGCAGCAAGACATCTCTTTATGCATGCTCGTTTCCAGTCCTATATTTTGCTATTCTGTAGGAAAAATAGGCATCCTCATGTGTTTTTCAGCCTACAGAGCTTCACAAGGTTTTTTATTGTCAGACATTACAGGAGCTGGAGGAGGCACTGCACAACTTTAGTGGAAAGGAAGTTGAAGATGTAATTTCTATTGTAGATCAATTTGCCAGTAGAGTGAAGCTGACTACCACCAGTCCCCTTTACAAGTTAGTGTTTTCGATTTATACAATGCATGGTAGCACCAAAATCCAAATGAACAGAAAAAATAGATTCTAGTAAAGCTTAAGTTTGACTTTACATCCTGCCTATTACAAGGTAATGAGAAAAGGCAGAGGTGAGGGATGGTTCCAGTTACTTTGTAAACATTTTATTTGCACATAATCTAGGAGCAGACGTGTATTCAATATTATCACATAATCATGGATTTGATGGTTTTAGTTTCATATCAAGGACCAGTGTTTAATAGGCTCGCCTAGCACTGATTTCTTTTTGTCAGTTAGACCCTTGAGTTGGTCAGACCTTTTACATTTGTATCTATGCTATCTTAGTCATGTAAGAATCTGAAATAAGAATTTCCGTCCTTTTGCTATCAACGATCTAATTTGCTATAATGTAATGTTTTGCACCTTGTTCATCTTAATGGATATTCTCTTGTATGTAGTTTGTTGTTCGTCCATTTCCATTGTAGTAGTTGGTGCTAGATTACCTAGCTGATCGCAGATTTCTTGTTTTTTTCATGGTTTTTCACTTTCGTCACATCCCTTACTGCTGAATGACCTTTCATCTATCTTTCTTGTAGTGATCTTCTGTTGTGATCTAACAAGCTTTTGGATTGTTTTGGTACAACATTTTCATTCAGCAAGAAATGAAGCAGAATAAATGAAAATGTCAATTTTGGAGAGAGGGAGAGTGATTGAAGAATACTGATGGAAATTCCCCGTCATGCAGGCTGAAGGAAATTGACAAATGTTTTTCAAAAACTACTGTTGAAGATATTTTGAAAGCATTGGTATTGATATTTCTACATGCGTTATTTTCTTATGTTCTGTACAGACATACTAAACATTTTTTCTCTAATTTTTTAGGAGTTGGAGGGGGACAACTGCAATGGTTGGTATAAATCCACAGCAGATATGTTGAGAAAGGCTTCGCCTTTAAGCCTCAAAGTCACGTTACGTTCGGTATGTCTATCATAGATCCATCATTCCATGTGTATATGAGGTTTCTTGATTCTGTCTTTCACCACAGGTAGCTGTAAGTAAGTAATTTCTATCTTTTTATGAGAATGATCCGACTTCATTTTTCTTTCAATGCTTGCTTATGTCTCGATGCTGGGAATACACATAAAAAAGTATTTTGTGCTAAGTAAAGTTCTATTCGAGATGTATAATAGCTGTCTCCTCAACTGTTTCTAGATAAGGGAAGGGAGACACCAGTCGCTAGGTGAATGTCTTATGCGTGAATACAGGTCAACAGTTCGATTTGTGGAGCGAAAACTTTCTAATGACTTTTATGAGGTAAAATATTTCCATTAGTCCAGTTCTTTGTATTTTGAATGCAAGCTCTGTAGAAGATGTTTTTTTGGATGCACTAATTACAAGGCTCATCATCGTTTTATTACCTAGTATACGAAGAGGTTCAAATCTTGTGGTCTTTAGTTTGTACTTTTACATTTTTATCCTACCTTTACTGCAGAGAAGTTGACATCATCAAATTGAGTCGAGTTTGCATTTGATAGTGATGCATGTGCAAGAGATAGTCTATTTGTTGACGAAGCTTAGCGGGAAAGGCAATTGTCTGTAGCTTTCAGGAAGCTCAGACTCTGTAAAAATACTTGAGCTTTCTTAGCTTGAGGAAGTGCATCAGGTTCTGCTATTACTAGGTAGCAGCATCAATGTGCTAACAATCAGAATTATTTACTATTTTAAATCTAATATTTACTTTATGGCTACTGTTTGTGTATGAAGGGTGTTCGAGCTATTCTGATGGATAAGGACAGGAACCCAAAGGTATATTTGAGGACAAATTCTCCAGATTTGTTTTTCATGGAGTGTGGATAATCATAGATCCATCTTTACCTTGTTTGCTTCTGGAAGAAATCCATCTATTTTCGTCTCATGAGATGAGGGTGGAACATCTGACCTCGAAACAACTAGGTTAATGCATGTTGTAATAGTGCGGTTACATTCTTCATTGTATCTGATTAAAAAATCTGCATGATGTTTGTATTCATGGCAGTGGAACCCACCTTCTCTTGATGGTGTCTCTTCTGATTTAGTGGATTCATTCTTTTCACCACTCAGCAACAATGAGGCACAAGAACTCCAGCTTTCGACTCAGCGCAAAAGTTCGCGTAAAGTCAATGCAAAGCTGTAGGCAACTGAGTTAAAAAATAGTAAGCAATTGTTATCCTTGCTAGTAAGGCAAAGTATTCTGATCTAGTTGTTGATTTGATTGTACATGGTGATGTATGTAAGTGTTAGATTGATTGGAAGGAAATATCACACGTAAGCAAAAAATATTTGGTCTTTTTGGTGAGGCTGGAGGACAGGGAATTAAGTGCTCTTGATGCTTTTGTTTGTCCAAATGAAAGTCTATTATATTGAAGCTTGAAGTATCTCTTTGGTCAACAAGGTATTTTAGTCAAGGTAATGTTCAAGCTTTGGGCTCTCTTTCCTCAACAGCAGGGTAGTTTTTTGCAGGTGAACGCGTTGACCTAAGAAGGTAAAGATCTGTATGAAATGCTTTTATAGTGTTTTAGTAGCAGCTCAGATTGAAGAAAATGACATGGCTGGGAGTTAAAGAATGCAATATGGAAAGGAATGCCAGAGATTATGTTTTGCATAACACGAAGATCAAAATTTTCAAGACTAGAATCCAAGATTTTCAGATTCAAGAGTAAAATAGTCAGTAGTATCTATCAAGGTAAGTTATTTTCCGATGCATAGCGACTGTAACAATGTAAGTTATTTTCCGATGGTTTTGAGGCATCATCATCCTCACAATTGAATTGCTCCAAGTTCGAATCGGATGCTAGGTATCTACCTTTGGACGAATTCGGATACAAGAATCATTGAGCTAGGTATTGTGTATATATATACGATGATTTTCTGAGACCTTATGTCGAAGAAATCATTGGATCAAGACGATAGAAAATGACTTGTATCCCCTTTCGACTAATCTGTTTTATTCCCTCCCTTACTACGATTATTTCCTAATTAATCTCTTTTCCCTAATCGGTTCTCTCATTCTCTTACTAATAGCATCCAATCTATCTCTTCTCATGTTCATTGATTCTTAATCCTCCTAGTGCTATTTACTAATTGCTTCATACTCCTTACATTGTTTACTAATCCATTCCCTTACTATATTCAATTAATATAAGTTAGTAATTTTAGAAAATAATTAATTTATTAATGCATTCATTTAGTGTTTAATTAATTGAATGCTAGTCAATTTATTCAATTTGGTGATAATTTAGCTCAAAATTAATCGATTTGGTGTTAATAATTTAATTGAGCGCTTGTTATTAACTAGGCGTTAATTAGCAACTTTCTAGTTTTAGTAGGCGCTAAAATATAAATTATAAGTTTGTTAGGTGTTTTTTTGGTAGATTTTCCATTGAAGTAGTTTATTATGATTGTATGTGGCAAATCATAAACAAAATTAGATAACATTGATCAATCCGACATGATCAATCAATAATCAATCACTCAAACTATTAATGGCTGCCAAACCCTGATCACTTTACAAACTTCTAGAAAAGAAAATTAAAAAAGAAGAATACAAACTTTTCGTGCTCTTTTGATCTGGATATTTGCTATCAATCTCATTAGTCGCTCTAAAACAAACAAAACCAAAGATAGAAAAAGAAATCATCAGTACGTAACTCTTAATGCCAAATATTATGGAATCTACTAATTTTAGGCGAGATTAGAGGTGTTTGTCTACACCAATCGCCCACGAGGAAGACTAAAGATGAATGTAAAAGTACAAATTGTGTCTCATACCAAAACATTAATACTTTGGATTATATACCTCAGAAGTTGAAAACGGATCTGATGAAAAGGGAACCTAGCCTCACAAGTGGAGTCTTTACAACATCTCAAGATATCTATAAAGAGAGAAGGTAGCAAGTTCCTTTTTGGCATAAAAAATGGAGTCAAACTTCTCAAGCTAAATGCTCATGCTTGACTATTAGTGACCATATGGGTTTGTCCACAAATCTTAAGACAACTAGTTTCTCACTTATCTTCCCATTCAAAACAGCCTTTACGTTAGTTCATTAAGGTGTATAACATTGAGCCTATCCTCACATGGTTGTGAAACAATGGGAGTTTGATGCCTCCCAAAAGTAATCGAAATGAAACCGAACTTAACCTAATGTCTTTAGACTGGAGCTAAACCCAAACGTGCTTATGCCAAGCTAGTAATGGGTCTGGTTCACTTTAGGTTTTGTTTGGTTTTTAGCACATTGAACAGAAGGGAACTGAACCGAATGAATAATAAGAATCTTGAACTAGAACAAACTCAAAGTTAGGATTGAACCGTTTAGAGCTGAACCTATTTGAGCTAAACTTATGTGAGGACTAGGTGAACTGAACTGACTTTTATACTGAACCGAACTAATTTGCATCTTTAGTTATAATTTGAAGACTCTTTCACAAAGCCAAATAAAAATGCAACTCCTATGCATCCTTGACACAAAACTCCACCATGTTTTATAACATGTACATACGTACGATCTCAGTCATTTAATTCCAAAATCCCATGGTCCATAACTACAAAACCCTAGGAAATGAGGCTGAATAGGAGCTCGATTGGCATGCCATAGCTAGTTCGAAAACAGAAAACCAATATTGAACATGGGTCTCCAGCGTGAGTATAGGATCGTTTCGAGGGAAATCTGAAAAGATGTTGTAACTCGTCGGACATTCGCAAGATCACAGCCTAAATCGATGATTTTACACTGCGATCTTTTTTCATTTATCCATCCTTCCAAACATGAGATGTCGGACTTTCGTTGGTTTGCTAATCGATGATCTTTCGCAAGATCACAATGCAAATCGGATGCAAGATCTGCTATGTTTCTTGTGTAAATCGGCGATCTTTCGCAAAATCACAATGCAAATTGGATGCGACATTTGCTATGTTTCTCGTGTCAATCGAATGAATTTATGATACAAAAACACACTTTTGTTTGTAGATTTCGCCCAAAACAACAAAAATTACCTTCTCAATCGTCTACGATGGCCTCATCTCCCTCCACCAGCAATAACGAGGTCAGCCCATCGATTCATCCCGTCTTTGCTGTTTGCATCTCCTGTGTCCCTCGCATTTCTATGGATCGACAGACTTCTGCGATAGGAAGAGATATGATTTGCTTTGCCCCGTAGCTTTAATGCGGTCCTCACATTCTATGGATTGACAAACTTATGCGATAGAAAGGGATATGCTTTGCTTTGTCCTGTAGTTTAATTCACAAGGTTAACTGAAGAAAGGAATTACATGTTTGGATTCTAGATCAGCAACACATGCGGTTCTCGCATTCTATGGATTGACAAAAACTTCTGCCATTGTAAGAGAGATGATTTGGTTTGCCCTATAGTTTAATTCCCAACGTAAACCGAGGAAAGAAAGAAAATGTTTGGATTCTAGACCAGTGAGACATGTAGTCCTTTGCATTCTATGGATTGACAAACTTCTGCCATACAAAGAAATATGATTTGCTTTGCTGTGTAGCTTTAATTCTCATGGTTAACCGAGGAAAGAAAGAAAATGGGTTGGATTTTAGGTCCCCAACTTGGTAACTCAAGTGTTGAAATGAGAGTTCTTGGGTCCAAGCTCAAGAGTCAACGTTAGGGCTAAACATTGTGTAAGTTAGCCTTCAGCGTTGTAGAATTTGGGCATACTACTATGAACTTCACATTGGAAAAAGAAGCATATATGCTCCAAAAACTGGCATGAAGACGTAGTGTTTCAATCAGGAATCCTTGGTATGTAATGAGTATGAATATCTCTATATAAAGAAATGAAATCACCTAAACCGGGTGTCACAACAAAAGTCTAGGTGCGTAAGGATTAAAACATCACAATGGCTGATATACCAATTTATTTCAAAGACACTGGATATATAAGATCATATTCTTCTCTATTTTATCTTAAACAAGTTTACAAGAATGGCATGAAGAAAATATCTCTTTATTTTTCTGTGTTTATTTTATACATTTGAGCTGTAAAATTTTCATGTGATATAGAGAGATTGATGTCGTGAAGGTTCCAGAATTTCAAGCGCAAACGTTTCATTTGACCATTAATTGACAATTCACTTGTACCTAACTACTTTTCATGATCCATTTTGGATAGAAAATGATAGTACACAGCTCAACAAAAAACATCACGTAAAAAAGCCAACAGCACCCCATGTGCATGCTCAACATAGAAAATGTACCGCTATAGAAAGAAAACAAGTGTTTTTTTTGTGCAGATTCTAGCATTTGAATTCAACAAGTGTCGAGTAGCAGTGTTAAATAGGCCTAAACAACTGAATGCCCTTTCAGAATCGATGGTAAGGATGTTATATCATTTTTAGGAATAGGGAAAAATAGAAAATAATTTGATCAGTGATGCATTAATTTATTAAAATGCTGATATGATTTACATTAATTCTTAAAATGATCCCATTGGACACAATGTTAAGATAGCTTCTTTGAAGAAGCTGTATGAACAATGGGAAGACGACAGCCAAGTTTCTTTGATCATAATAAAGGTAATTTTCTGAAAATGCCATATAATCAGTTTTTATTTATTTGGCACCAATTCTTTCTGAAGTTTGTTGCAACATAGGGTTCTGGAAGGGCTTTCTGTGCTGGTGGTGATATAGCAAGAACATTACAATATGGGATCTCAGGCAAGCTTACATTTTCATTTTGGATGTATAAAACATCAACAGAATCATGTTTATGTTTTTCATAGTAGCATGTTAGATGGGCTGTAATTACTTCTGATCAGGGTATCACCAAATGGTAACTGATTTTACTCGTGCTGCGTATCAGCTCTATTACATCATTGGGACGTACACGAAGCCTCATGTAAGCGAACACAGTTTGAATATCTAGATTATATTTGAGTACTTAAAGGCTTTTGCAAGTTACTGATACTGCTTATCACTAATAGATAGCTCTTCTTGATGGATTTGTCATGGGAGGAGGTGCTGGGATCTCGATTCATGGACATATGAGAATTGCATCTGAAAAAACTGTATATAACTTCTGCTGTCCAGATTCTAACTTCAGAATATCTTTGATATTTCATCTATAATTATGGTTTGCATCATGTCACATGACTTCAACGAAAATAGTTCTATGCTTTATGTTACGTGATCTTATTTTGACGAAAACAATCATCCGTGATCACCCCAAAAAACAGATTGTAATCACCTCAAACATATTACAATAAAGGAATAGAATGTATGTAGAGGTTCACAAAAGTTGTATGAGAATCCTACTACTTTCATAACCAATCCTGCAACATTCTGGTACTAGCATTTGTATGAGTTAAATTCTCTCTGTGTAAAGGAAATTGTGTGGACAGGTATTTGCTATGCCTGAAACTGCAATTGGGCTACACCCAGATGTTGGAGCATCCCATTTTCTTTCACGACTACCTGGATTTTTGGGTACTTGAGAAAAAAAACTCCATGGATGTTTTTGTGCGTTTCTCTGTTATTTGGAATTATGAAAACCAAATGGATGTAAATATGAGTAGATGAACTGAGAAATACCCACCAGTTTCTGTTTGTTTCCTGAAATGTCTAAGCTGATTGCCTCTAGAGCAGTCCAGTATATCAAGTCATTTGATCAATCTTTCTCCGTCAAAAGTTTGTGTTCAGAGAAAGAAATGAAAATCCAAGGGTATGAAGAGTTTTTTCAATAGGAATACCACTATTATGGAAAGTATACGCTTGCATACATTATTATGTAGGTGTGTTTCTGTAGTGGTTTACAATGAAGGTGACATGTTTTTATGCAGGAGAATATGTAGGTCTCACTGGTGTACGATTGGATGGAGCTGATGTACTAGCATGTGGACTTGCAACTCATTTTGTACCATCTAAAGTAAGACATATTTTTTCCATTGTCTGTGGTTCTTCCCTTTTTTTCCTGTCTTCATAAAGATTCTATATCTTCAGGCATTGCCAGATCTGGAAGAAGCACTGTACAACTTTGTTGGAAGGGAAATTGAAGACCTAATGCCAATTTTAGATCAATTTTCAAGTAGAGTTAAACCAATGGTTACCAGTCCTCTGTACAAGTTAGTAGTTTCTATTTACATTTGAATATATTTACCGAGATAATCAGGTTCAAGTAGATCTTATTTCTCACAATAGATCCTCTCCATCTAGTATCAGGTTCTAGATCTTCGGTTTGCCTTAGGTGTAACTTGAAGCAGGTGTAGGCTTCTCTCTTATGGCATTCATTCTGTTTGTGCTCAGGTTCCAAAACCGTAAATTACACAATTGCACATTGAAAGTCACAATGGATGGATGTTTTGATTGATAAACTTTTTGAAGCCTTTTATAAGTTTTGGGCAGTGATAAAGCCATCCGTCTCCCATTTGTTCCCATTTGTTGTGAGACTCTCTGTCTATCTAACAAGAAAACAAGCATACCAGGATGAATTAGAGAACTCAAAAAATAGTTAATATTAATGATTAGAAAACCTTTGCTTAGCTCATCTTGCACTCGTTTTATCTGTGAATTTGAGAGTTTGAGTGATTCAACCTTTCATATCTGAATGTTGTTCATAACTTGCCGTTTGGAACATTCTCATATACAGAGTAGGTGGTTGATCCATTTGCAATTTAGCACATTAATGCTATTGACATTACTTGCCAGCAATTGACATTTCCACGATGATAGCATTCTTCTTATTTTTCTGGTAGTGGTGTTTCTATTGCGAGTGCTATTGCTTGCTTGTGTTTTGACTCACAAAGAAATGAAATGATATAAATCAAAATACTGTCTGGAGAGGAAAAGAACTACTGAGAAATGAAAAGACGAGAGAAAGATCTCCAAGTTTGCAGGCTGAATGAAATCGACAAATGCTTTTCAAAAGCTTCTATTGAAGATATTCTGAAGGCATTGGTAATTTTATTCCCATATATGTGTCCTTACTTTTCTCAAGACAAACATATGGAGCTTGTTTTATCTTTTTTGTTAATGTTACAGGAATCGGAAGGGAACAACTGTAATGGTTGGTACAGGGTCACTGCAGATATACTGAAGAAAGCCTCACCCTTGAGCCTTAAAGTCACTTTACGCTCGGTATGTCTATCAGAGATCCATCCATTCATGTCATTTGTATATGAGACCTTGGTCTTCCTCTAAATTGGATAATGCATTTCATTCTCTTAATTTAACTTCATAGATTTCATTCTCTGTGCAATGCTCTCTTTATTTCAGAATACGGGAAAGAGAAACAGAAAAGATTTGGACGATTTGTCAATTATCCTGTTTTAGTCTCAACACTGTCAAAATACCTCAATTTTTCTAGGATCCAAGCAAATAATTAAGCACTAAACAAAAACATTTTATGGCCTAACAAGGTGTACATGGCGGCAGTGTCGCCACTTATTCATTCTCTAAATAATCCATATGATGATTCAGTTCTATTTGTATATCATTACTCCCTCAATTCGAACTAATTAATTGACATTGCTTTAGCTTTCAATAATATAACCCAAAGAAAATCTAGTCATAAATGTGACCCAAAGAAAATTCCTTTCTGTGGAACTAAATCGTGTATGATTCAGAGGATGAAGTTTGTAGTTACAAGGGTTATGAGCATGGTAAGGAGTGTAATTAGTATCGATATTATCGATATTATCCCCATGCATTTCATTCCCAAAGCAATGCCATGCTTTGTATGTTTTCCAACCGATGAAACAGTTGGGGTAAAAAGGGTATTTTGGTATATTGCCCAAAATCATGTTTATATTGTAAACGAAAGCTCTATAATGCCTACTTCCATGATGTCTCCAGATAAGGGAAGGGAGACAACAATTGCTCCATGAATGCTTTGTGCGCGAATTCAGATTATCGACAAGATTTGTAGAGGCCAAATTTTCTAACGATTTGTATGAGGTGAGCTATCTGCATTGCTTCCAGTACTTCCTAAATTGATTCCAAGTACAATAGTTCCCGATTTATGGAGTGCTACGAATCATAAAGAAATGTCATAACTTCATTATCTATTTACACATGAAAAGAATTCTATGGCATCTGGAGTTGTTATTCACACAATATTATTTCGTCCTTCACCTCAGATCAGTTTATATCAACTGATTGTTTCCTAGTGTATACTTGGTAGATAGCTATGGATATATCAGTGGAGCCTGGTTCAAACTGTCGTATTCAGGAACATTTGACACCCACTAGCATTAATTCAATGAGACTTTGTATATATTCTGAGAAAGTGCATTGGGTTGTGTTATCTGCATAATGTCTGTCTTACCTCCCTGTTCCACTTCGTATAAGTATGGAATAGTTCATTGTGATGTGGGTAGTTTGCTTCTCCTCGATATTACTCAGAATGTGAAGTTAACATCATTCCTTTCCTATTTGTTGCTTTGTGCATGAAGGGAATTCGAGCTATTATAGTGGACAAGGATAATAACCCAAAGGTATGTATGCCCATTACTAGTCAATTTGAGAAATGTAAATGGTCTTGAAGCAACAAAATTACCAAAACCAAGAAATGAATGATAATGAGGTGAAAACAAAGACAGAACTCTTGATCATATTATTAGAAATTTAGGCAATCTCATCAAGTATGAAACGGTAGTATTTATACTTAAAACTCTTCATTATATTTCCTCTAAAACTCTCAACAATCTTGGCACTATGACAGTGGAATCCATGTACGCTTGACGGGGTCACTCCAGATCTAGTAGATTACTATTTCTCACCTTTGAGCAAGGAACTCCAGCTTCCTGCGGGACGTGACTGCGTATGCAGAACCAGTGCAAAGTTATAGGGAAAGGAAGCTCACAAACGGTAAAATCAGGCATCCGAGTCATTCGTATGCTTTCCTACATATGCCAAGGTACTTGTAATTTAGTGGTAAAAACATAGAAGTGATCTATTTCTGAAGCTTATATATAATGGGGAAACTACCACAACGCGCTTAACAAGATTTTTAATTACATTTTGATCGCCTACTAAAATTTGAAATTACATGCTAACGCTCATTTCAATTGATTCACACCAAATTAAGTTAGATGCTTAACCTAAGGCAGAATTCAGCAGATGAAGTGTATGAAGAAGTAACAAGGGCATGATATTTCTAGACAGTTTTCAACTCAGGTTTTAAGAATCACTTGAATGCCTGTTAATATCTTCATCATATTCGTCTATCATCATCATCACAATCAACCAACAACCATTCATCCCGAGGGCTCTCCAGCCATTTTTAACCGCATGCCTTGCTTCACCATATATATATAGATAGATTTTTGCCTTGACCAGAGTTACTGGCAATCTCTAGCCGTTTTCAACCACATTCCTGGATTGAGCATGTTGATCGGCTTGACCTTATTTACTGGCTTGACCAGGTGGAGTAGTAATCAGGGATTCAAGCAAATCTTCAGCCATTTCAAGCACATTTGCTTCACCATATTTGGCTCCTCGATGAGCTTGACCGGGGTTTTCCATCGATCTTCAGCAAACATTGACTGGCTTGACCAGATTGATTGGCTTGATCAGGTTGATCAACGCCACATTGACTGCTTCACCAGATTGACTCGATCGAAAACACACTCTTCTTACTAAGAACTAAGAGCTCGGAAGAATCCTTCTTGTCTTAAACCTCCGAAACCACACTCTTCTTACTACTAACAAGCTCGGGAGACAGCAACTTTGGTTCACTCAAAGCAGAAACAAGCAAAGGAATCCCTAAACTCTAAACCCACTTAAAAATGGATCACAAAACCACTTGCCTCATGGGACGGTGGAAACTGCTTGCCCAAACTGAAGAAGAAAGGAATCCGCCATTCCAGCCGATCGATCGAATCCGGAACGACTTGCTGTCAGGAGCGGTTTAGGGTTAGGGTTGGTCCAAAATACCGTCCTTTTCGCTCTCATCGTCCTGAAACCACTTGCAATTGGCAGTGAGTTTAGGGTTAGGGATCATCGAAGCACCACGCGTTTTCTGCTCTCTTCCTGAAACCACTTGCCATTGGGAGAGGTTTAGGGTTAGGGTTTACCGAAATACTGTTTCTTTTCTGCTCTCTTCCTGAACCTTTTCTGCTCTCTTCCTGAAACCATTTGCCATTGGGAGTGGCTTAGGGTTAGGGTTTATCGAAACACCGCGCCTTTTCTGCTCTCTTCCTGAAACCACTTGCCATTGGGAGTGGTTTAGGGTTAGGGTTTATCGAAACCCCCCCTCCCCATATTTTCTGCTCTCCTCCTGAGACCACTTGCCATTGGGAGCGGGTTAGGGTTCTGCTCTTATCTTCCTGAAACCACTTGCCATTGGGAGGGGGTTTAGGGTTAGGGTTTACTGACCCCTGTTCTGTTCTGCTCTCTTCCTGAAACCACTTGCCATTGAGAGTGGTTTAGGGTTAGGGTTTATCGAAACACTGCCCCTTTTTTGTGCTCTCTTCCTGAAACCACTTGCCATTGGGAGGGAATTAGGGTTAGGGTTCACGGCCCCTTCTCTGCTCTCTCTTCCTGAAACCACACGCCATTGGGAGTGGGTTAGGGTTAGGGTTCCGCCCCCTGTTCTGCTGTCTCTTCCTCAAGCCGCTTGCCATTTCATTTGCAAGTGGTTTAGGGTTAGGGTTTCTCGGAACACCGCCCCTTCTCTGCTCTCATCTTCCTGAAACCACTTGCCATGCGGAGTGGTTTAGGGTTAGGGTTTCTCGGAACACCACCCCTTCTCTGCAGCGCTTCTCTCTGTTCTATTCCAGCTCTCCTGTCACCATCTCCGCCGCCGCTACCATAACCGGAGCTGATGAGGAGGAGGAGGATACGATCCTCCTCCTCTGCCTCATCGCCCGCCTTTGCTGCTGCCTGCTCTTCCTCTGCTGCACCCTGAGCGCCTCCTGGTAACGCTCCTGCATCTGCGACGCAGGCGGCGACTCGTCGATCAGGAGCTTCAATGCGTCGACGAGGGCGAATCTGTCCAGATGCTGATGGGCGCGCTTCAACGTGTGGCGGCGATGGCGATGGAGATGCTGATGCTGATGCTGATGGTGACGGCGGTCAGCATCGGGCTGAGCTCTCAAATGGGAGGTCAGACAAGCTGACGACGATGGTGCTGGGGACAGAGATGGTGCTGATGACAGTGATGGCGATGGCGATGGCGATGCTGATGCTGATGCTGATGCTGTTGTTGCCACTGTGTGCTCACTGATGCCATAGATTGGTCTTAGGCCCGAGCTAGGGTTAAGGTTATGGCTAGGGCTAGGGTTAGGGTTAGGGTTAGGGTTAGGGTTAGGGTTAGGGTTAGGGTTAGGGTTTGTGATGGAGCTCGAGGAAGCTGTTATGGCCCTCCATATCTCGTCCAACGTGCTCGACTGCGAAGACGACGCAGGGGTTCCCGCTTCCTCTAACGACAGCTCCTTCATCCCAACGTCCTCTTGCCAGAAGCCCGCCATAGCCTGAGATTCTATATCACCGAGCGCGATGATGATGATGATGATGATGATGATGATGATGTTACCTCGGCGATGATCAGAAGCTTCGTGCAGACGCTGTCTTCATGATGATCGTGATCGTGATGAAAGCT
>JBBBWG010027346.1:2504-34898 GCA_037176905.1 Azolla pinnata | reverse complement strand
GATGATGTTACCTCGGCGATGATCAGAAGCTTCGTGCAGACGCTGTCTTCATGATGATCGTGATCGTGATGAAAGCTCTTCTTGATGACGGCTGCGGTGGTTCTCTATGTGGACGATGAAGACGATGCCGCCATAGCTACTCCCCGGGGAGTGCAGAAAGTCTGAGATCCCATTGTTTAGGGTTTCAGAGTTGTTTAGGGTTTCGTGAGCGCCGAAATCTTCAGGAGACGATTCACGTTTCAGAATCGCTTGAGCGAAGGAAGAGAGCCTCGACTGATTCTCCGCGGACCCAAGAATTAGGGCTCCCAAATGCAGGTCCTGAAATGTTTGCAGCGAGCCAAGATCTGCTACGGCATTAGGGTTTCACGCGACGGAAGAAACAGAAATGCCGATCCTCTGATTTGCTTTGGAATCAGCGCTTGGAAAGACCCGGAAAAAAGAAAAGAAAACAAGATCCGCGTTCCGGTTCGAAAGAGGAAACAGACCCAAGAATGGAAAAGCTTTTCTGCTCTGATCGATCGGTTCAGGGTTTAGGGTTTAGGGTTTCAGAAGAATCGAAGCGGGAAACCTTCCGTTCAAGCTTGGCCATGGATTAGGGTTTGAGAGTGAAAGAAGAAACCACGTTTTCGGCGATGGATTTAGGGTTTTTTGGAAACAGCAAGGGAAAGAAAGCTCCTCTTCTGTACGAAGGCTAGGCGTATCAGATTAGGGTTTAGCAGACAAGTACCTCCGAGACTGTAACTTGCATTCTTCTTCGCCTCGTGCCAAGGGATTCGGGCTCTAATTAAGAAGTTCGTGCAAGAAGAAGAAGAAGACGACGAAGAAGAAGATCTGATCGCAGAGACTCTTTCAGACGAATCATGGACCAGGAACCTCCTCAGAAGATCATGGAAACGCAGGCTCCGAATGAGCCAAAAGAAGCGAGCTTTTGAGCAGCAAAGCCCAGGGAAAACAGAAATCCAAGCTGCCCCATAAACCCTAAGAAGCCTGAAATTTTGCGAGAATAGCTGGGCAGTAAGAGCAAAGCAGTGTCGGTTCAGCTCCAGGAAAGAAGCTTTGCTAGGAACAAGGCAACGAAAGCAAAACCTCAGAAACCCTAAAAGCTATGGAAGTGACAGAGCAGGCAACGGTGGGGACAAACGCGCCCCTCCCAAGAAAGGCAAGCCGGATCCGATCCGATCCGATCCGATACGTGAAAGCTGAAGGAAATGATGGACAGAAAAAGGAAAAGAATCAGTGAAGAGGATCGGATCTTGTTATGGAAAGAGCCTACAACACAGAGGACAAAAGATGGAAAATGAAGAAGAAGAAGAAGACGACGAAGAAGAAGAAGATGGAGATGATGAGATGGCCAAATTAGGGTTGGTTTATTGTATGGAGATGGGGATTAGGGTTCTTCTCTGCTTACAAGGATCAGAGGTTACCAGAGATGTATGGTTTCTCTCTGCAGATATGGATCAGAGATCTCCTAAAGAGATTTATGGACATTGGAATATCCTGAACCAGTCTCAGCTCCAGAATTAGGGTTTGGGGATTAGGGTTTAGGATTTTCCGTTCTGATGCCTGGTTGATTGACGGGCTTCAACTTCTCTCTAGAGACCAGGAGAAGTCAGGGTTCCTGCAGAGAGCTTCAAATGTTGGGTTCTTAAGATCGGCAGAATAGCTGGATAGGGAATAGACAACAAAAGCAGCGATTTAGGGTTTTAGATGGAGCTCAGCCATGAAAGCTGAAGAAAAAGAATACACATAGATAGATAGATAGATAGATAGATAGGGCTGAAATTAGGGTTCCAGTGCTGAATGAATAGCCATGAATTCTTGGCATCAAGACTACAGTTGGAAACGAATCATCCAGGAGTAAATTTTGAGCAGAAAACCAAAGCAGCAGCAGCACCAGAAGAAGAAGAAAGAAGAAGAAGAAGAGGTACGAAATTAAGATTGACGGTAATTTCAGAAGCTCAATAACAACTTATTATTGGATTGAAAGTTCATTCATCAGCAGGATAATTCACTAAGAGGCATATTCTATTTGTATCAATCGATAAAATGTCCTTTTTTTTGTCTTAAATTCTGAGCGGTGCTGTTTTATCCTTGGAAAGAAAATTTTCAAGGAGTTCCAGATCATACATGTGTTTGAATTTTGGAAGCTATTTTGAAATTTGAAACCTAATTTAAGCAATTTTTACCCCTTTTTCATCTGCACCTCAAGTGTATAATTTTCTTAAATTTGCTTCTTTTTTTGCTTTTTTTTTTTTACTGTGCAGTGTCAAGTTTGTGATTTCCTGTTCTTTTTTGTCCGATCTGTGTCAATAATTTCAATCCATGGGAGCTCGTATACAAAACCTGTTTACTAATGGGTAGAATAACAATTAGATAATCTGTTGCAGAAGTTTGTGATTTCCTGTTCTTCTATCTGATCTGATTTAATAATTTCAATCCATAGAAGCTTGTATAACACAGACTAGTACACAAAACCTGTTTAGTACTGGGTAGGATAATAATTGGATAACTTGTCGCAGAGGTGTTGACAGAATTTTTTGATTAAAAAATCCGTGTGTGCAAAACGTGTTTCAGAACAATGTCCAGTATATAATTCAGCCATGGATAGCTATATATAGAGAGGAGGCAAAAGATGGAGCTTAATTAAGCCCTCTAAAAATAGATGATCAAAGTTCCTTTTGCAAGAAAATACAGAGTCCAATCTTTCATGTAATACAGTCAGGCTTTCTGAATGCTTGGCATAATCTGAGAGGCTTTTTTTTTTTTTTTAACTCTGATTTCACAGCTTCTTTGAGCTTGTCGGTTACTAGAAACCAGCTTCAGCCCAGCTCCAAGCTCCATTTCATTCATTTCTACATACAAACATGTATGCATATACAGATTTGTAGCAGGTTCTTTTTATTTGGTTCAGCATTGAGTAGCTCTGATCGGTGGCTCTGAGCAACCCAACTCCAGCCCAACTCTTGGTTCTATCTTATTTCGTCAGGTAAAACTCTTGAGGCCAGCCATTTCAATGAATCTGATACTAAATTCAAGCTGAAGCAATTTCAAGCTGAAGCAATTTCCAAATCCCCTGTTACATGACCAGAACTAAATTACAAATCCAAGAATACATTTGTTACTCTTGCCCATTGTACTCCAAAACTGGTTCACTAATCTGCAAAACCCACACAGATCTTACAGCAGTGGATATTGTATCACAGCAGGAGGAACGCCGGCATTCGCATCGGGCATCGGCATCGGCATCATCGCTCGTATGAATGTTTTTGGGTACATACGTCTGTTTTCTGCATTAACGGTGATTGTGGCAGAACTTCTGGTTCGATCTTATCTGATCCAAAATCGGAGACATGGCTGACTTGAAGCTTTTGTCAAAGTGCTCCACTGAGAAAGCCATGGCCCTTCTTCTCGCGAGCTGAGCCATGTGCAGACGTTTCTCACGCGGCATTTTCATAACCCTTGTCATTGCAATGGCATACTCTTGCACAGTTGCAGCTAAGAAGCCGATCCTTTCACCATCTTGATCGACGACGATGTCCATCTTTGGTCCAGCTGAATTGTGTGCTTCATATGCCAAATAGCACATTACAATCATTCATTCAACAAGAAGTTAACGAAAATCAAAGTGCAAATGCATTTCATGGAACATTTTTGGATACTCGACAAGAATCTAGGGACACTTGTAAAAAAACCCAAGAAGGGCCCTTGGAAAAACAGAAGGAGCATAAACATGTTGGAATAGCAAAGACAGCATACCTATAGGTATCACACCAGCCGCCATGTACTCTACAACAACGATCCCGAAGTGCTCATCTGTCATCGAATGCAACCCAGCTATGGCACCTCCCAGCAAATCAACCAGCTCTCTACACATAGATAATATGTATATATTATAGATAATTTTCTACAGTTAGCTAAATTTATTTTACTTTGGTAACTACAGGAAAATTTTCAAAACTTTTGACATGAGAACAGCTATAACCAGATTCTCAACCCAGCTATAACACTAGAAACGCTGTCTCCATTAAAATCCCAAACAGATTCCTGTTTGGTGTTTGTAAACTCCATTAGACTAACAAACAGATTCTTTTGAGTGCATTATAGTGGGTAGGGATTATGATTCATCGAATTCAAAAGGTAGGTAAATAAGAACGGGTTATGCCACAGGTGTTCCACTGTCCAAAGATCCCATGTTTTACTCATTACCTGTATGAAACATTCGTGAGAAAATCCACATGCTTTTCGATGCCCAGATCCTTGCACTTCAGCTTCAGCTTCTCAACACGACTTTCATCTTGTTTGTGACGGCAGCACCCAACTAACTTCAAGCGAATGCTATTCATTCTGTTTCTTATAAAGTATTCATCAGTATAGAGACAATTCACAACTTTGGCAAAAGCTTCCAGCTGTATACCATGACCCTACACATGAGCCATGCAAACATAATCAGCAGTTAATAAACAAAGGGTTCTTGGGCAATATAGTGAATGAATACTAACCGACCTTTTCAGGTCTAAACTGCGCCACCGAGATGAAGAAGACGTCCTTATCATCACCTTTCCTCTCTAAAGGGAGCATCTGCTTGGCATGCAATTATAAGGCCATCGAAAGAGCGTCAGGAAACCCAATCATTCCCGAGCCAAGAGAAAAAGAAAACAGAGAGAAGAATGCAAAGAGTTGCTCACCTGCAATGCACGCGTATCACAAGGAGGATAAACCCGCACGATTCGGTCGGATATCTTCCATAGTTTTCGAATATGGGACTGCGTCCAAGAAGAATTGACCATAGCCAGATGTGCATAAGAGCCAACAAAGCCATATAGTACGGTCATGAATATGTAATAAATAGCCTTAAACAGAGAGAGGAACAGACTGCAAACAAACACCCACGATGTTGCACCTTTACTCTCAGAAAATCGTCGCTTTGATGAATGTTAATGAAAATTCAATAGGGCCTCAAAATCCAAGCTTTTCAACTTGCCTCCGGGCAACGAGGTTACGGTTGTTGTATGATGCTGTTCGCCCGAGAACCCGTGCAAGCATGCCAGAGCTTATGGTAGGATAATGCGTATAGCAAACCACCTTGCACCCGAAAGCTCGGGCAAGAGGGTAGATGAACGCATACCCACTTGTGTCGAAGAAGATCAAAGGCGTGTATTTCATCAAAGCTTCCAGTCCAAGGACCATCGAGCCTAGGCTCTGCCCTAGGACTGTGAAATAGGGATAGGTCTTAGCTTCCACCCAGAACCTCCTCCGCAAATGCACAACCTGAGAGGATCATCGCAGCCAATGAGACTTCCTATCAGAAACAGCTACCAGAAAACCAACACAAAACAATCGGGTGCATATTTCAACTTACATCTTTTTATGTTAGACAATAGGTTCAAATTACAACAATGCACGCACATGTGCGGTCGTATGAAGAAACAAAATATGCATAAGCATGCACTTCATGTACACAGATCTACATTTTATACATAAAATCGACTCGGTTTCTTATCTAGAAAACAAATTCACGTTACACATACATGTAGATATATGTATGAATGCATAGACACATTATCTATGGATACTGTACCATTCACTAAACAGCCCAAGCACCTGATAAGCACAAATGGGCAAGACATGCCGAGGCCAATTGCATAGTTCCTTCCTCACACCAGGCAGGAGGGTAACATTGCCCTCGGAACATCATTGTATGTGTGTGTGTGTGTGTGCGTGCGATCTGGCAGACAGAGCATAAAGCATGGTGGAGCATGATCATGAGGCCGGAGAGCCCATTTTTGCATTCCTTACCAGGGGCTTCGATTTCGATTTCGATTTCGATTTCGAGGAGCAGAGCACAGGCAAGAAGAAAAAGGAGAACCAGAAACCGAAAGAAAGAAGCAAAGAAACAAAGAGAAGTAGGGATTTTTCGCCATGGATGGCACCGACCTTGGGAGGGGAAGCTAGCTTGACGCCGAAGGAGCGCAGGGCACGAGCGGACAAGCCGTCGGGGGTAGCATCGCCATCGGCGGTGTAGATGACGCAGGCGAGGTGGGGATCGAGATCGAGCAGCGCGCGGACGGCGCACCAGAGCACGCGCTCGCCGCCGCCGCCGTCGAGGGCAGGGAAGGGATGGAAGAAGGCGACGGCCGGGCGGGGCTTGAGGGTGCGGAGGAGATGCCAGAGGGCGATGGAGGAGGAGCAGAGGAGGGCGAGGAGGGCGGCGAGCAGGCATCCGAGGAAGAACTCCATGGCGGAGCTCCTGCGACAGGAAACAGAGCTTCTTTCTGAACAGAAGAAGAAAGAAGAAAGAAGAAGAAGAAGAAGAAGAACAGAGAAGAAGAAAGAAGAAGAAGAAGTTTTGTGTATTTACAGGAAATGCCCTTCCTTCCCCCTTTTGTGTGTATATATATATATCTTTTCTTCTTCTTCTTCTTCTTCTTCTTCTTCTTCTTCTGTATATTGTGTATAATACTCTTCTCTGGTCAAGAGAGTAAGAAAAAAGTCAAGGAGTTCCAATGTCAGCAGAAGGAAGTCAAGGAGTTCAAACGCCCGAAGAAGGAAAGTCAAAGGAGTTCGATGTCAGAAGAAGGAAGTCAAGGAGTTCCAATGTCAGGAGAAGGAAGTCAAGGAGTTCAAATGCCCGAAGAAGGAGAGTCAAGGAGTTCGATGTCAGAAGAAGGAAGTCAAGGAGTTTTATGCAGAGAGAGAGAGAGAGAGAGAGAGAGAGAGGAACACAAGCGCTTTCTTGAGATCACAGGAACGGAGGAGTGTTTCTCTGCGAAGCGCAAGTTTTGCGTATATACTTTTTCATATATATATACTCCTTTTGGTCAAGAGAGTAAGAAAAGTCAGGAGTTCACTCTACGCAGCAGATGGCGTCTGGTATGTAGTAAGAAAAAGTCAATCCTATATATATATATATATATTCCATCTTGTCAAGAGAGCGAGAAAAAGTCAAGAGTTCAATGGCAAGAGGAGAAGTCAAGGAGTTCGATGCACAGAGAGAGAGAGAGAGAGAGGAACAGAAGCGCTTTCTTGAGAGCACAGGAACAGAGGAGCAGTTCTCTGCGAAGGGCAAGTTTTGCGTATATACTTTTCCGTATATATGTATATATACTCATTTTGGTCAGGAGAGTAAGAAAAGTCCGGAGTTCACTTCACCACGCAGCAGATGGGGTCTAGTACAAAGTAAGAAAAAAGTCAAGGAATTTTTCTATATATGTATACTCCTTCTGGTCAAGAGAGTAAGAAAAGTCAAGAGTAAGAAATGCCGCACTTCTCTCCTTTCTATGTATATATATACTCATTCTGGTCAAGAGCAGAGCCTCAGTAGTAAAAGAAAAGGCAGATGAAGGTCTAGTAGTAAGAAACGGTCAACAAGTTCAATGGCCCATAATGTGATGAGCAAATGACAGGGGGACTTAAGAGGGCCTCCGAGATCGTGCCGAGAATGGGCTCACCACAAAGGCTTGACAGTTTCAAGCCTGTTATATATCGTTCACGAGGGGCATCGATTCGCCTTCAGCAACTGGTACATTGGCATGATTCACAACTCGACTTCAGGTAGCATCCTAGAAAAAGAAAAGCGAGTGGCCATCGGGGCCCATATACAGTAGGGTGCAAGGATCAGTTGTGGAACACGAGAAAGAACTTTGCCCTTGACGAAAACAACAGAAGCTGCATCTGGCGAGGAAGCCCCACTCTGTGATCTACGGTCGTATGCGGACAAATACGTATACCAGAAAATTGAGAGGTCTGTCATTGGCCCCCTTTTTGTAGAACTGTACAAACTCTTGGAAGGAGACAGGGACTTGGGAAGAGACATATCTTGCTTCAAGTTTGCAAGTTTTTACTACCAGGAGTTTCGAGGATCAAGCTTGTCCAGAATTTGGGTTCGTGTCTGTCACGTTCGATCCAAGCAAGTTACTTATTCGCGCTGTGTTCACTAGCTAATCCCTTCTATCCTCTGGAATCTATTGTTTTTTTTTTTTACTGGGTACCCAGATTGTCTCTGCAAGTGTGTTCGTGTCAACCGGCCGATTACAGTTCTACATGAGGGTTTTCTGGTAAAGCACAACATCCAGCCGATCACCCAGATGTAAAAGACTATCGATCCCCAGATCAGTCGTCGAAGTAACAGCTACAGGAACTGAACGATGAACGCTTGTATGCATGTATGCATGCATGTATGTGTGTGTGTAGGAATAGCTCTGAGCCTGAACCAAGACATTGGGGCTAGCCTGATGTAGCGAGCTTCCTGTAGGCTTCCGAAGCACTTCCAGCAAAACTAGCCATTGAATCGAAGACCAGAGGCAAGTGCCGCTTCAAGCTCGACACCATCTCCTCCCGCAACAACGCCTCCAGATCATCGGCACCTGCTTCTCCAGCTCCGATCGGCAGTTCGCCATTCCTCCAGCTCTGATCTTTGGACTCATCGCGTCGATCTCTGGCGAGCAGCTGCAGATCCGCCGACAGCTTCTGGATGGCATCGAAGGCTCTGTCGGGGGGCTCGAGTTGCTGCAGAGCAGAGCGCCAGCGGGACAAGAGGCGGGATCCGATCCCAGATCGAGCATCTGGGCTCGACAAAGCAGCAAGGTTATTAGCCTCCATCTGGCCCTTCTGCAGCCACGCATACAGGGTCTCGACGTAATCCTTCTGTGACTTGATCCAGATCAGAGTGCAAGCCTTCCAGTTCTCGAGCTCGTGCTCGAGGTGGCCAGCGGAGCCGACGCAGCCACCAGCTGGAGCCTCCTCGTGTTGCAACATCTGCAGCGCGATCGACCTCTGCGCCTCGTGGCACTTGCAGATCACTGTCCACATGTTCGCCAACCTACGAAATCGAATCGCGGAAAAGCATCAAGAGGAGTCGAAGAGATCTGGCGAAAATCCGGATTGCTCTCAAATCTCGTCTGCTGACGACGTTAGCTGTGAATCACGTCTCGCTGAAGCGAACTTGCAATAGCTTCAATCCTCACCAACTATACGTATATATCTTATGTCACTGTAATCCTGACACAGCAGCCACCGGGAGCCTTACCCTTGTGCAAGTTGCGTCAGCTGCGGGTACAGTTCTTCCTGTGTCACCTGCTGTATCCTCGCCGATGCCAGCTGGATCGCTTTGAGCGCCACTTCGAGGGAGCTCCCGAGCTCTGCAACTGCGCTTCGCGCCTTGCCGATCGTTCCTGCTTCCGCACTGCCGCCGCCGCCGCCGCTCGTCTGGAGATTGTGGAGCTGGTGCCGCTTGCGATCAAACGCCATGCGATTAGCTTCGCTAGCCTGCGTTTTTTAAATTTTTTTTTAGAAAATCAAACCCTTCGTCTGTGATCGACGAACGGATCGAAGGAGGCACTTCATTTTAAGCAATTTCGCCGTTAAATTTACTCTTTGTCAGTACCCTCGATGAACGAATCGAGAAGTAGAAAACGAAAGAAGGTTAAGATTTGAAAAGCACCTTCTTGGATCAACCACCCTTTGCTCATGCTACCTTCGGGTTGTGCATTCTGTCTCACAAAATCCTTTAAGCGCCCTAAACCCTAAACCCTAAACGTTACGAGCATGAGCATAACTGACCATGAACAGGTCTACGATGTGTGACTGTTCTGATCGGTTTTTCCGCTCATGCTCCCTCTTTCCGACATCGGTTTAACCCGCGCTTACCGACCATGAGGTCCATGATGTGATTGGTTCTGATCAGCTACGCTCATGACCTCCGACACTGAAACCCTGAGCTCTATAGCCCAGTTTCGATTAACACTCTAGAGATCTGTGACAAATCAAGAGGGGAGGCTTGCCTTGACTTCGTCGCAGAGCTTCCTCTCCCATGCATGGAGCGTTTCGAGCGTGGAGGCATGGCTTCCGGGCACCAATGCAGATTCCGCGCCCACCCTCCTCCTCCGAGGCCAACGCATAGTGACAGCGGCGGCATTCTGCACCATCCTCGACGGCGCTAGCAAATCACCAGCGTTTCAAAGGCTCGACGATGAATGGTTGTGATACATGCATAAGTAAATACCCGTGAGCCCCCCGAAAAAAACCCTAAAATACCTCGCCGTAGCAGTGGCAGAGCGATGCCAGCAGTAGCAGCAGTCTGGTGATGGCCGGCGATGGGCCGCGAGCCGAGCATGCCCGAGACCTCTTTCGCGCTGCGATGCGCCCGAGAGAAGTGTGAGTGGATATGGCCAAGAGCATCGGCAAGATCGGATTTCCTGACTCCTCCTCCTCCTCCATTAGGGTTGGCGGTGCCATGGCCATTATTAGGGTTGGGAACACCATGGCCATTATTAGGGTTGGGAACACCATGGCCATTATTAGGGTTGGGAACACCATGGCAATTAGGGTTTCTTGAGCCATCTCCATGGGTGGGTAGTGGTGGTGGTGGTGGTGGTGGCGATGGAGTTGGCGAGGACTTTGAAATTAGGGTTTCCCGCGCCTCTGCCTCTGCTCGACTCGGCTCATCGCCATTGCCAGCTTTGCCAGGTGCTTGTGCTACTTCTTCTTCTTCTTCTTCTTCTTCTTCAACATTGTCTTCCTCGAGATCCGGCATCCCTTCGTCTCGCCTCGCCCAATTCAGACCTCCTCCTCCTCCTCCTCCTCCTCCTCCATCTTCTTCTTCCTTGTAATCGTTCCCGGAATATGAATGCCGCCGTTGTTGCCTTTGCCGATTCTTGAGCAAGTGGTAGGGGATGGGCGGGGCTTCGAAGAGGTCGTGCAAGAACCACGAGCTCGCCGAGGAGATCGCCGGAGAAGAAGAAGAAGAAGAAGAAGAAGAAGGCGACGAAGATGATGGTGATGGTGATGGCAGATCGAAGGATCGGCGGAGATGGCGATGGTGGTAGTAATGCTGCCGTCGTCGTCTCGGGAACGGCACGATCGTGGCCCCGCCGTTATAAGCTGGACTAGAATCGGGATCGTAGATTCCGTGCCGCCGCCGCCGATCGCCATCGGAATCGAATCCGATGTGCCCATCACCATCATCACCATGATCATGATGGTGATGATGATGATCACCATGATCATGATGGTGATGATGATGATCACCATCATCACCATCACCATCACCATCACCATCACCATCACCATCACCATCTCCATCACCATCTCCATCTCCATCCTTGCGGTTGCCGCCTTCGTCGCCGTCGATAGTATCATACACATCGGAATCTCGATTGGAATCTCGCTCCGAATATTCCAGGCCGTGGGAATCTCGCTCGGAATATTCCGGTCCGTGGGAATCTCGCTCGGAATATTCCGGGCCGGGGCCGCCGGAATCTGGCCTGGAATCTTCGCGCTGCCGGCTGGAATCGGGGGCGGGCGGCCGATCGACGGCCAGGATCGCCCGCGGCGGCGGCCGAGATTCCGCGCCGCCGGCGACCGGGATGGACGGCCCGGATTCGTCGACAGCGACCGCCGTCCTCGATCCCGCCGTCCATCTGCTCTTGCTCTTCCACTCTGAACCCGATCTTCCTCCTCCTCCGTCTTCTTCTTCTTCTTCTTCTTCTTCTTCTTCTTCTTCTTCTTCTTCACAACCTGCTTCTGCTGCTGCTTCTTCTTCTGCATCTTCTGAATCTGTTCCTTCTTCTTCAGAATCTGCTTCTCCTCCTCCTCCTCCTCCTCCTCGAGAAACCTTTCCCAGCGCCCTGCCTACGTTCCTCAGCGCCTCTACGTAGGCCTGGTGGGCCATGGCGAACTCCGCCCGGCAATCCACCGCCCGCTTCATCAGCTTCCTCCGCTCCTTGCACCGCGCCATGACGTCCGAGTCGAAGGTGCAGGAGATGGCACAACCCATCCTCAGAACAAAGAGCAAAACCCGGGACTCTACACAGACATCTCTCCCGAGCGCTCTCGATCTCTCTCGATCTCTCGATCTCCGTCTCTGCAACAATCTCCGTCTCGATCTCTCTCGATCTCTCGATCTCCGTCTCTGTAACAGTCGCAGATATGGCGACAGATCTACGTCGAAAGCTGTCCGAGGCAGACGACGGATGGGGGGGGGGTTTTCTGCAGAAGCTTCAGTTGCGGCGCGTCCTGCTCTCGCGCAGAAATGGAATGGGCGATGGCGGAATACGTACATGGACCGTATACCCGGCCGAGCTGGTACGTATTATACGCACGTATTGCGTACGTATG
Organism: Azolla pinnata; assembly: GCA_037176905.1. Classification (NCBI taxonomy): domain Eukaryota; kingdom Viridiplantae; phylum Streptophyta; class Polypodiopsida; order Salviniales; family Salviniaceae; genus Azolla; species Azolla pinnata. The sequence goes on along the minus strand of JBBBWG010027346.1, from coordinate 22,784 downwards.
TATTTGACCGCAGGCGCATACGCATCAAGGGTTTGAGGGTCTCAAGGCGGTTTCCGGTTTAGGGTTTAGGGCTTAGGGTTTGAGGGTCTCAAGGTGGTTTCCGGTTTAGGGTTTTAGGGGTTTAGGGTTTAGGGTTTAGTGTTTATATCGTCTTGCAGCTGTTGCAGGTATCTATAATCCTGGCTCGGGGTTTAGGGTTTAGGGTTTAGGGTTTAGGGTTTATATCATCTTGCTGCTGTTGCAGTTATCTATAATCTTGGCTCGGGGTTTAGGGTTTAGGGTTTAGGGTTTAGGGTTTAGGGTTTAGGGTTTAGGGTTTACACCGTCTTGCTGCTACTGTTGCGGGTATCTACGATCTTTGACTTTGGGTTTTTTAGGGTTTCTACCGTCCTGCTGCGACAGTTTCTCGGACATGGAACTGAAAGAAGTAACCAACAACCTTCTCCCGACTCCCGAGACTCCAAAGAGAACAGTACTGACTCTACATCAACCGCGAGCTTGCGCCGATCTGGCACCATAACTGCGGAAATTCGGGCATTCGTTTCCTCCGTGCAAATAATGGCGGAGTGGGTGGTGTGTGAAAGCGAACGTCGCACACGGAACACCAGCAGACCCAGAAGGGGGACAAGTTTAGGGTTTAGGGTTTAGGGTTTTGCCACCTAGAAAGGGGTTAAAACAAAAGGAAAGTTATGAATTCAAGTATATTATACATATATATCTCAATCCCATTATATATTGCTGCTATATAGGGTTTAGGGTTTAGGGTTTAGGGTTTAGGGTTTAAGGTTTAGATCATTTGCAGGTGACAAGAGGAAGAGCTCTGAACCCTAAACCGCCGAAGCGCGAGCTGGATCAAGCTTGCTCTGTGTACATGCTCTCTTCTTCATCCAAAGAATGTGAGCTTTGAACTCGCTCAGACCCCGTCAGTCAGTCACGCGGAAAACACTGCATCCCGATCCCAATCCTGATCACACCCATCAGAGCTCCTGTTTCCCGATGCTGATCTGTACATATGTTCATGCACAATGCGAAAACAAGGTTCTGCGAAGTTGGACCTCTCTGCTCTTTTTTTCCCCCCCCAAAACAAGAAGATTCGATCATTAGTAAAAAGAAGTGACGTATATACACATACATAAAGCTTGTCGAGAGATTTGTTGCCAATCTCTCCGTACATCTCCGCAGCGTTAAATTTTCTTCTTAAGTGATGACAGGAACGGATCTTGCCTGATCTAAAACTATCCGAAACCATGGTCCAAATTCTGTTGAACTTGGTTCAAGAGATTTATTAACATTCATATAGCTTGTGTTTTCCGAAAGAAAAATCCCTCTCTACGGAGAATAGTGCCTGCGAAGTGGCTATACAACTCCAAAATATATGCATTCAGATCGTACGCCCAAAAGATCAGAATACCGTTGCTGCTCAGCAGAGCGATTCGTTTCTACGCACTCCGGTAGTTCCCAGAGGATCGAATCTACTGATGGCCAAAATCCCAGTATGTAAAAGGCGCTTTTGGAAAACAAATCGAAATCGGCCGGACATTGAGCATTCCAGATGCTGATCCCTTCCAGATGGAGGTAATGATAAGGAGTTTTTTTTGCCTCAGTCGGGGCTGGTTCCCACCACTCCTTTTCATTTCATGCCTGGGAACAATCGGTGATGAACATGCCCGAAAATCGTCTCCTGTCTGTGATGCCCCAACCATTTTACGATGCCTGTTATCAACCGATCGATCGATCGATCGATCGATGATGTCAGATCAAGCAAATAACTGCCTCTCGATGCCAGTAATCTCGCCGCTCGGATGCCTGTTTTCAATCAACGAATCGATGAATCGGCCTGACCAAATACCTGATCCCGATGTTGATAACCTCGCGATTTCCATGCATGTTGTTGACCAAACAGATTGATGAATCGATCGAACAGATAACCAAATCAATCCAAGTATGATTCTACAGTACTGCAACAAAGTGTCATGACGAATCACTTGCTGTGATAATCTACTCATAAATATAGATTGCAGAACAGCATGATACGATTCGCATCTACAACAGCTACTAGATAGATTATCTTGCTATTATGCCCACATAACGTACTGTCTACATAACTTAGAGATGAATCTTTTAGCATCTACATTTGGATCTGATCCAGGACATGATGCGCTCCGCCGCATGGTTAGTAACATGTAGGATCTATCTGCATTCATTCTATCACATTGTAAACATTTGCCCGCCTTCCATTTTTCGTTCTCCCATTTTCTTATTTCGAACCATTGATCCCATGGATCAAAGATTTGGAAGAATGAAGCTAGAGATGATGAATGAATGATATGCATCTGTAGTTGCACCGTTAGAGATGATGAATGATATGCATCTATGTATGCATAGTTCCCCGAATCGTCCCTCTCTGTATCGATCCGATTTAAAAGCGCATTCTAGGTAACATAAAACTCTTTCTAACATCGCGAACTTCCAAGTGCGCTCGATCCGGTATTTTGTCTTGGAACTGTGCATTCAAGAAACATTTGCCTCTACGCGATCAAGAGCATTCTCACATTGACATTGGTTTTTACCTCACAATCGTTAAGTTTAGGAACGATTCTATCTTATTTTATGTTGATTTAGATTATTATATACAAAAAAACAGATGTTGCATGAAGGATGAGATGAATACCTTGGTTAACATTAGTCCGTTTCAGAGTGAAGCAAAGAGCGAGTCATGCGATCGTTGTTCCCTGGTGGGCAAAAGTCAATTGCATTGAGATGCCCTGCCAAAGTCAAAATTTACAGATGCAAAACTTACTGAACAACATGCTAATTTGAGAAATAACAACTTAATGAAGCCTCTATCTATGGTATATAGCTAACACATCCAATCCCAGAACTAACATAATGACAATATGATGTTCATCTTAACAGAAGTCAAGGATTTCAAGGTTCCCATTTTGAGAACAAAGCAAAGGATGACTCGTCATACTAATCATTAACGAGACCAGAAGAAGTTGCGAACGGAGTCCATGCTTCCTACAACTGCGAGTACAATCAATTCATTAAACCACATTGATCACAAGGGTAAGGATTCATTAAACCGTCTACCACAAACCTGTAAAAGACTGGCACATATCTCATCAAATCCCGAGAGAAAGGGGCTATCCTATTCCATAGAGCTCGCATATTTCCAGTCGAATTTGGACAGGAACCGACCATACATATTTCAATGCCTATTCCACAGAGCTCGCATATTTCCCATCCTACTCCATTGGAAGGCAAAGTAGACATATTTTGAATTGAATTGGGGCAATGTTGCCATCGTGTGTTCCATGATGGCACCATCAAGCTCAGACAGGGCACCGACATATTTTGAGTCTAATTGGGATTATATTGCCATATTCCCATCCTATTCCAAAGAGAACTGTCATCAAATTCAGGAGGCAACAGTAACATATACTAAGTCAAATTGGAATGATACTGCTATATTTCCCATTCAATTCCCAAAAAGAACTGTCATACTTCCTATCAACTTCAGGGGATAACTGAGTCGGGATGAATTTGGATAACATTGCCATATATTTCCTGGCATTAATCCAAAGAGAACATTTGCATGTTTGGAAGGAATTAACAGATTTGGAATCCAGGTAATACTGGCGTAGTCCCATAAATTTCCAAAAGAACAGTAACATACCTAGAATCAATCTCTAGTGAAGACTGAACTTGTAATTATACATCAGATAGCAATGGCATAAGGTTAATCGAGATAATATGCAAATGGAAGCCCTTCCAATTAAACGACTTGCGACTGTAACTTGTAGAAGGAAGTTCAGGCATAATTGCACATTTCAATCTTGATTTTTGCCTCAAAACTTCACACTAATAATCTACATTAGAATCAAGTGCACACGCACCCATGGATTTAGCCTGCAATAGATGTGTTCAAAATTAAAGGAATCATATGAGTAGTATATAGCAAATTTATGAATACGATTGTAGTTTCCTTTAATCGAAGGCAAAACGCATTCAGTTCCGACCGAGAAGCAAAAAAAACAACTTTGTATTGAGTAATGACGAATATAATTACTGAGAGGAAAAAAGATCTGGAATACACAGAATCTCAGCTACATTTGGCATTATACCTCAAAGCAATACAAGCTCCTTTGCGAATTTTTAAGATCACATTATCATCAATCTCCATTACAACAATCGGGAACAAAAATCTACTAGCTCTAACATCATCATCTACTCATCATCATCACGGTCACCACCATCGCCATCATAGAAAATTCTCGAACCATATCATCTAAGTCTTCGAGCTTCTCTTTCAGATTCCAGAAGAGTCAGAATGTCACCTGTCGATCACAAACAATCATACGTGAAGAAGTTGAATTAGTTCACAACCATTATTGATCCAACCATTGCATATAACGCTTAAGTCGGAATGAAATGCCCACGTTTGGTCAAAAGCAAGCACATTTTTCGTTTCTTCTTACCTTCTCTGACGGGTCCTTTGACATTCCTCATGATCAGACGGTTCTGATCGTCCAGAAACTTAACTCTAACCTGAGTAACTTGACCTCGACTTCCAGTTCGCCCCATTACTTTCACGACAATGGCGAGCTTCACAGGAGTATCCTGCAGAATCGGATCAGAGCAAGAAAATCAGAGCAAGAAAAGCAAAAAGGAGAGAAGAAACAGAAATCTCCTGAGAAACAAAAAAAAAAGGCAAAACAAGCGATGTGATGGTAATGGTGATGATTATCGCAAATAGGCGACGGCGACGACGGCGGTGATGGTAGCGATGTGATGGCGAAGAGGACGATGATGGCAGCGACGACGATAAAGACAATGGTATGGCGATGTGGTGATGACGACAACGACGACGATGACGACGATGACGACGAAGATGATGAAACAGAAGTTTTAAAAGAAGGAGGAGGAAGACGTGCAGGGGAAGAAGGCGCGTGAAGCTTACCATGGCTGCTGCAGGAATGGGAAGCTCGTCGCGACGACGGCGATGGCGAAGAAGAAGAAGAAAGAAGAAAGAAGGAAGAAGAACAAGAACAAGAACAAATTGAGGAAGAAGAGAACACAGAAACAAAAAAGCCCTAACTCTTCGGTCTGGTTTCACACCTGCGTGATTTTGTCCGGCCTAATTTCCAGTGACCAAAGTCTGGATTAGGGTTTCTAGGGCTTAGGGATTTTAGGGTTAGGATCAGGAGGAAAACAAGAGTCTGGTTGTTGACAGGAATTGAAAGCGCGGTATTCGGATTCCAACGAGACCCGCGCTGCGTGTTTTCATGTCGATCTGCAGAATCGAGAATTCTGGATTCAGGTTCCGGGGCTCAGCGATTTAGGGTGTAGGGCGAAGGATCGACAGGAATGCAGAACCTGGTTCGTTGGTATCCGAGCGTGGTATTCGAATCCCAATGAGGCCCATGCTGAGTGATTCAGGTCGATCCGTAGAGTCGAGAATTCTGGATTAGGAATTTAGGGCTTCGGGATTTAGGGTTTAGGAGAAGGATTGGGAGGAAAGCATTGTCCGCCTGTCGATCAAAAGACAGAGAGCGTGGCATCAAATCGCGGTATTCGAATCCCGACGTGTCCCTTATGCCAATCTGCAGAGTCGAGAATTCTGGATTATGATTTAGGGCTTAGGGATTTAGGGTTTAGGCAAGATCAAGAGGAAAGTAGAATTTGGTTGTTCAAAAGGCAGAGCGGGGTATCCGAATCCTATTATGTTCCATGGCCGATTCATCTGGAACTGCAAAGATCATATACAATCACTCGAAGAAGGTATTTTTGAGAACCACAATACTTCACATCAGGTTGTTTAAAATCCATTGAAATTTCTTCGCACTAACAGTTCCAAAGTCTGGAGTTGCTCGGGCTACTCGCAAAGTGGCCTTTTGATGGTGGAGAACAGATCAAATGCACAAGATCCAGAGGGAGACACACATCTGCCCAAGCTTGCGATTCACCGAAAACCTCATCCTTACGATGAAGATCGGAAAGATTCATGTCATTGACTCAGAATTCAGATCAAAGCAGCTTCAATTTTGCACTGCTTAGTTACATCACATTCTGATCAAGAAAACCTGACTGTTAAGGTCGGAACCCAACGAGAACCACATTGCCATCGGAAGAAAACGCAATCGCGGATAATCACACAATTGATAAGGCTGTTAGTGGAAACAGAATCGAAACATGTCGATCACCTGTTCTTGCAAACCTGAATGGACCCCTTAGAAACTTCAATGAATAGTACAAGGGTAGAAAGAAGTGGGTTATTTCATCGGGCAGTTGGTCTGAAATCAATTTGAAGTTGGCTATATATATATATATATTACATTTCTCTACTGTACTTTGATGTCCTGAGAAACAACAAACCTGGGAAGCACCCAAAAGACAGGATGGCCATGGCCAAACAGCCTTCTCAGATTCCTCCAGCCTGGAGTCGGCGCCTTGATCCCCTTAACCACTCCATCGTGGTGTTGAAGAGAGTCGATGAATGTCTTGCCCTCGTAAATATGTCGGACCTGTTGATGCAGGAGCAATCCGACACTTATCATTACCGACAAACTTAGCACCACAAGGTAGATCAGCCCAATAGCCCTCACAGAAGAGGTTAGGGAGCTTCCAATCCATACTACCAAAAAGGAAATGAGCACTTCCATCCTGGTCAGCGCCCAACCATCTAGCTGCAACTCTCCAGACTTCATCCGGTCGCTCCAAATCTTGCGGATTGTAACCATAGACATGGCACATACGTAGAAGGTGCTTATCACAGTAAAAAAGAGGAAAAGAATGAAGGACCTGTGATTCGCAGCACCTACGCAGTTTCCAATCTGGATTACAAGACAGGCATCAGCAAAAGCTTGTACAACCAAACCTCAGAGAAAACTCCCTAACTTTCAGCAAATTATCAGGGCTTTTGCATTTTTCTAAATGAGGATCCGGTAATAATGAGGTATCACCAAACCATTGTTATGGATGAATTGCAAATATCCTGATTTTTCAATACTAAACTGAAAAGTGGGGTGAATATGATCATTTATTTTGGAAGTACTAGCAATCTGTTCGAGACTGAAGAGCAAGTATTTGGTTCTAAAAAACAAAACAAAACAAATGCCAGCATTAAAGTGAAAGACACAGTTCTGTGGAGATTCACTTACAAATGGGCAATGATGATCCATGTCCAGTATACATGATCGACAGGATCTACAATGATGGGCTCCAGGTGGCTTTGGCCTCTGACAACTGTAGCAAAACCGATGACCGTCTAAATCGCCTTGGTTGACATATTCAGCATTTCCATAAGCAATATGCGGTATGGGTCCAGCTTGCACAGAGGCTGCAACCCAGTAGTTGAATAATGTATTGAAGGAAAGAAGGGCCGTGATTACAAGATGAACCCAAAACCAAAAGCTGAAATATGTGAACAAAACTGGGAAGACAGCCCACATTCCACCACCTGTCCAACCCACATTTGATGAAAATAAAAGACTTGATAAATGAGAAAAGGTGATTTTTAAAAGAGAGTTGTACAAATTGGGATATCTTACTGACAAATAATAAGCACCACCAAGAAGGCTACAAAGGCGACTAAAATACGGTCCACAATATACGAGCATTTCAACCACAACCCTTCCTTTCTTGTTTGGGTATTACTGTTTGAAATAGCCCCACACCAACCACACTTGTAAACAGGAACAATCGAGGGAAGAATTAAACGAACTCCACATCCCCAGCAAACTGTTTCAAAGGGTACTAAAGCCATCTGGCTAGGATTTTGTTGCTTTAACTGCACATGAGAGAACAAACAAAGAAAAAATAGGCAAGAGGTGTAAATGCCAGTGATGACAACCCCACACAAGGATGAAACTCAGTCCAGTTGTGTCTTCTTCTATCACAATGCAACATTGCATCCTCTCTACACTTTTAACCTTGTATCTACTCCTACCACCATGAGCAAAATTATGCTTGTGAAGGAAATATTTGGCAAAGACATACACCAGCATCGAATTTTGTTTTTGTGCAAGTGGTGGGATTAACATCCCTTCCAACAAACACTTCCAGTGTTAGCCTTTGCGTTTGATCTAGTTCTTAGATGCTACCAATTTCAATGTACAAGATGATCTCTTAATCCACGTGGACAGACTAAGGTCCAAATTAATTTTATAATGGAAGCAAGAAGATTATTAGCTTACTTGGTGTAGCCCTCACTTTTCTCACATCATTTTTGCCCCTTGTCACTCTATTCGAATTTTGATGCAATAATATTTAAATTAATCATCATCCATTCCATCATAAAGATGGAGTATTAGAACTCCCATGCAGCGAACAAATTCCTCTATTTTACTCTGGCACTACAACCAGTAGCTCACTATTGTCCAATAGTTATATTTCATTATTTTAACTATAAGAGTATATTATGATACTGATGCAGGATATGTGATTAAAAATTGCAGAATAGTTCACGACAAAGAACCATTTAAGGGAGGTAACTGTAATTGAGCAGGATTAGCACGAGATAATATTTGAGATGTTTTGGTAGCAGAAAGAACATCTGCAGCTAGAATAGGTCAAGGAGAGAAGCATGAGGGCCCAAAGCGAGTAGTCTTTACAAAGAGAACTTTCATCATCGATGTAATGTTCATTACTCATTCTCAGCAGCTATAGATATTGAAGACACTGATTATTTGTATTGCAGAATCATCTATAAACATGTGTCCTTTGTTTCCATTAGTTTGTGCGACCAAAATTCTATGATCCTTTGGAAACTTGTAACACTGGTTCTTTCAGTGACATCTACTCTTGTCAGCCTTTTTTCCATCTGCTCATAATTCAGTTCATCTGCTGGCATCATTGTTCACTACATACGAGCCTTCTTTTCAAGAAAAAATTCAATAGTCGTGCTGAAATCCTGCACTTCTGTGCAAACTAATCTAAGATAACATTACCTCAACATCGTTATTAGCTGCCATAACAGGAAAATTCAAAGCACTTGCAGCCTGCAAAAATAGTGTGAAACATCTTAGACCATCAGAAAACAATAATTCCGAATGTTAGTAATGCACAGTTAAGTTGACTATGAAACATACACTGATATCACAACATATTCATTATTCACATATTTTCATATATGACACAGATATTGCATGGCCAGCCTCGTACATGAACATTCAACCTCAGAGGCATCACTCCCAAAATTTCTGTAACTGTTAGAAACAGATCAAGAGGTAAAATTGGGAATATGGAATGAGAGAGAGACAACAATCATGAGCTAGACTTCATCATAAATAGCCTAGAATTTATAACGATTCAAATAAAGATAGTAGAAAAAGGATTTGCTGTCAAGTAGGGGCATCTTTATATCTGATTAATTTTCACTCATCCTTGCACCTAAAAATCTGGCTTGATATTCTGCATTTGCAACTAATTTCCTTCCCTATCTTTCCTCTGATATCCTACACATATTGCATTTCGAGGAATCTCCTTTTCTTATCCTTTTTCTGACATTCTCGACACTGATCCTAAATCAATGTGAATCTACACAGATACTTTTGTATTAGTTGTAACATTATGTGACTCAAAGCATGCCCAAAAACTACACGACACTTCTCTTGTTTCTTTTCATTAACATTTTCCTAATATTTGTTTTCTGCTTGTTATAGCTGTTCTTTTTCATAATTGTTCTACTTACTTCAGGAACAACTCTGAAATTTGTAACAATCATGTCCATACAAGAGGAAAATGCACGAGTGAAAACAAAAATGACACCATACATCACTCCTTTCTTCTCAAAACTTAAGAGACGCATAAATTTCAGGAGAAATCATGAGTGTGGTACAAAAATTGGTTCATCAGATCGTCTCTTTACTCCTCTCTATCTATGTGGCGAGGGGTTCACACCAATATGACGATATGGCAAATTCTTTTGTATTGGCAGATGACTGTTTCACTTGGTATGTAAGGGCATCTAAACCAGAACCTCAAACTGCAATCATCATGCTAGACAGGAAAAATCGATGCCCTTGATCTCCATGATCAAAATTCACATCAATCCTTGATTTGCCTTGTTTACCATGTAATGAGACACCCAGTACTGATCTAATTGCTCTCTGGTAAATTCACAACAATATGAAAATGTGGTAATTTCTCTTGTATTAGTGAATGGTTGTTGTACTTGGTATAAGTGCATCTAAACTAGGACCTCAAACTGCATTCATCGTCTCAGAACAATAAAGATTGATTTTCTTGATCTCAGTGCTCTTTAGTAAACTCATTGCTTTGAGCAAAGAAGATGGATCTGCTATGAAGAAAATAAAAGATAGGAAAGAAGCATTTATGCCCATAAAACATCTACACGTGAGGCAATCAGATGGCAAGGTCCAAATCAGTATCTCCTTTAGGAACCCCTGTTGTAAAAACACGATAATGATTCTCGGAGACAAACTTGTGACACAGAAGAAGGAATGTTTTGCATATTTCAATCTAGACAAAGAAAGAAACAAGTTTCTTGTTATCTCTCTTAGTTTTACAAATCAGAGGAACATGTTTTCTCTATATCCTCGTGGTTAAGGACCCAACTTGCTGAATTTCCCAACAACGTTCTCTTTTGGAATCCTATTTTAAAGAAAGATGGAAATTTCCGAAATAACAGAACATACGATATTCCTAGAAAGGAAAATAGCTGCCGGCATTCGAATGTGGAACCAAGATAACTAAAATGAGGGCATATTTTGCAAGTCATTCTACGGTTTTCTATATCCCTTCGTCTATCATCATTTATCATTATAATTTTCCACATAACTTGACCCTCGTCATTTTTATCGTCATTCTGAATATCACCTAATTTCACATCATTCTACCTTTCGTTTCTCACGAGTCTCTTTGTCTCTAATCATTCTCTTACTCAATTTTGCACGTCTTAATCAATTTCACATCTTTTCATCTTTTGTACCTTTTTATATAAACCAAGCACATCTCTTTTATCTCGCTTTGTTCTCTTGTTGACCTTGAACATCTATTTACTGCGTAATCATTATGTTATTAGTGTTGTGACATCTCTCTACCTCGCATCACAATGTCGCACATCCCTTACTAAAATTATCATTTTTATATGCCCCTTGACACTGTGCACATATCTTCATCATTCTACAAACATCTCCTTTTTCTTTCAGCATTGGCTTTCACTAATCCACCATTCTTTCTCATTCTCGTATCCCTCGTTTACATCTTTCCACGTTTCACTCCCATTCTTCGTGCATTTCTTTTCTACCTACCACCGTCTTTTGTTTCCCATCACACGCCAAGGAAGAAAGCATTCACAGCCACAATATCCATGAAACGATTGAGGCATTTACCAACATGCTAGGGAAGGGAAGGAGCAAAAAGTCTTACAGATCGTTGCATCGCAAGCATATGAAAACCCCAGAAGATTTAAATTTCAAACAGTTTGGCGATGAGGAAAGGGAGAGAGGAAAAAGAGAGAATGTACCTAGCACGGCATGAATCGGATCGAGGCGGTGAGGAACCAGACGAAGAACATTTACTCGACGGATCAAGGAATGCACCTCCTGATAAGGAAGGCCCCCGACGGAGAACGCGGAGGAGAAAATCTAAGTCAAGGCGCAGAGAAAAACGTTTTGTAATTTACAAAAATAGCCCCAAGTTTTGCCTACACATACATGCATGCATGCATACGCATAAACGCCATGCATACATGCATACATACACATTGGCATATGCATACATACATGCATATATAGATGGATAGATAGCCAGATAGATAGATAGATAGATAGATACTGCTTAAATTATTATGATCCAATTGATTTTCTTCCAAGATTATGTTATTGATGTGCTTGTTGTTTTCGGACGTGACCTTGGCTAAGAACACCGACGTTGTTCTGCTGAACGGAGCTGCCAAAGCCAGAACGAGGGTCATTTGTTTGGTAAGCATTGGCATTACGCTTCGGTAATCGGTTCCGGACCGAGCTCCGTTGGACCTCCGTTGAATAGCGAAACTCCGATCGCAGATCTCGCACGTCGTTGCTGGCGTCGGTGTTTGTGCCTGGTTTGAAAAGATCGAGGGTCCTCGTGTTGCACCTGCCTTCTGGGGTGAGGTTCTAAGAGATGATCGTCGTCACAGCATGAGTGCTTGCTTGCTTGCAGAAATACCGCGTCCAACCATGGCATGTGTACCAACGCCTTAACTACTCCGGCTCTACGAGTGTGTAGGCAAGTAACGAGAGGCATATGAAGCACCCACTTGGAAATCTGAATCCCATCCACAACTTGAAGGTTTTCTAGTATTTGGTCATCGGGGAGAAGGTCAGGAGAAAGAAGCCCAACATTTACGAGTTGTGAGCTCGTGCAGTTTGGTTTGCTGGGACATGAATTGCAAGGAATGTTGTCGTCTATCTTACTCTTCTAATGTTAGATGTTGCAGTCTTCTTATAACTGTTCGGGGATTGTATACATATACCTATATATACAATATATGTATACAGGCGCACACATCTCCTGCCAAGTTTTCTTGGTGGCTTTTAAAGGGTTGGTCTTTGACTGCAATGTGATTTGTATTGTTTCGGGTAATAGTTCAGACCAAGAACACCTTACATGCACAAAAAAACAATGTTTCAAAGTTGGTGGCCCGTGAGTTTCGGCGTTGGGATGTTGTGGTGTGTGTGTGTGTATATACATGTTTATTGTAGAATACTAGAGTTTGGTTCGGAACCGGTCCTTGTCAGATCTATGGTTGTTAGATCACAGTAACAAGCACTCAGAAAGAATATGTCTGTGCCTTTTACTCCATCGGGCAATAGAATGAGTAAGGGTAGTAATAAAGGAAGTAAAAGAAGATCGCCTCCACGGACGATATGCAACACTGTTCTGGGTCAGGGCCCAACAGTTTCCCTCCATGTCCAAGGCTTCCGATTTTCAAAATCCAACAAAATCGAAGAAGTCGATGCTATTTAGATGTACAGGACCGATGTTGCCGCCTCACAAGGCCATGAATTTCCTTCCTTTCCCATCTCTTTGCGCTGTTTGAAAATCGTCGCCACTCTGAACTAGCCACTGTTGATTGGGAGTTTTTGAAATATTATCTTGATCCATGGTTGCTTGATCGAACAGTTACCATGTACTCACCGATGACAACGATAGTTTCTTTTTTGGGAAGAGTAACAAAAAGCGCCTAACGAATTGATCAATTTCATTTTAACGCGTAATAAAATTAACAATTGCAGGTCAATATCTAGTTTTATCTCTTGCGAAAAACAGTAAATTAATTAGATTCTAAAATTACTGACATATGTTGTCGAGTACAGTAAATGAATCAATTAGTAAACAACAGTATGAAATAGGAAACGATTAGGGAATAGCAGTAAGAAGATTATGAATCAGCGAACTCGATGAGGAGAGATAGCTGGAAGCAATCAGTAAGAGAAAGTTAGAATAGACCAATGAGAAGCGATTAAGAAGTAAAAATCCCAAATCAGAGAATCATTTCAGTACTATTTGACAAGATAGAAGTAAATTCCACCGCAACAGAGTTGATGATGGAGGAAACAACCTGATTCTTTCAGTCGATCGGAGCAATTTGATTTTTCAGTCGAGCAAAGCAACCAACTCGAGTAGCTCGATAACTGCAGTCGATTCAGATTAGCTCGATTATCCGTTCGACCAAGGGCCTGATTTCTTCGGTCGATTGGGCCCGATTCTTCATTTGATCAGAGCCCTCGAGAATCTTCAGTATCTAGCCCTAATCGATTGTTAGGGCTTGAATTTTTTTTTGGTGAATTATTCCTTCATAAGTTCCGGTGATAAAAAAACATTATAATTGTTAAACACCACGGAATCTTAAGATGCCATGCTATTGTTTTGCATGCAATGGGAAAAATAATTAGCCAAAAAACAAATTAAAATAAAAAACGCAGAGAAGATTCCATTGCCTTGCATGCCCATTTTGAAACGAGGGCCAAAAATAATTTAAAAAAAAGCGATAAAATAAAATCTCGTGGTTGGAAATTGATGGGCGGGAAAATTAAAAAAAAAACGAAAATTGAAAACAAAAAACGAAACAAGAAATTCGAGAGATAAAATCAATTTAAAATAAACGCCAAAAAAAAAAGGGGGAAAAAGAGAGTGAAAAAAGCAGAAAACAAAAGCGGAGAAGAAAATAATCGCAAAAAAACAGGAAGAGAAAATAGGCGGGAAAAAAAAACGAATAAAATGCCGCGGAATAAAGAAATCAAAGGTATTTTTATTTATATATATTTTACAAAAAATCCTGCCACTAGTTACAAAAAGAGAATGTCCATTGGACTAGAAATAAAACAAGCAAATATATATTTATGGAAAATAGGCGAAACAATTTTAAACGATTTAATAATATTGTCGACGCGGAGAAAAAAGGATAAATAAAAAAGAGGAGCAAAAAAAAGGGCGGGAAATGAAAAAGGCGGCGGACAAATATAAAAAGGGAAATTCCGATTTGAAAAAAAAAGGGATTTAACAGCAAATGGTAATTTATATATTTATTCTGCGAGCGATTTCCGATTTTTAAAATGGGGAAATTCCGATTTAAAAAAAAAGGGATTTAATATTAGATGGAATTTATCTATTAATTCATTTTCTGCTGCGTTTCTTGCTTTCCTGGCTATGGCGTCTTCTTCTTCTTCTTCTTCTTCTTCTTCGTCTTCTTCTTCTTCTTCAGCTTAGCAGCATCGATTCTTCTGCTTCTTCTCCTTCATCTGTTGTTGCTGCTGCTGCTGCTGCTGCTTCCTCTTTGTCTCGTGTGCTCCGTTCCTGCCTTCATTCTAACCTCTGTGCGATCGTGGTAAACTCGCTCAACCTTCCTTCCTTCTTTCTTCTTCTTCTTCTGCACAGGGAAGATGAAACCCTAAACGGTTTTCGGTTGCATTCGCCGTTTGCTTCTCCTAATGACCCCCAGGTGCCTTTCACCCTCCGTTGATCCGTCCTCAACTGCGTAGGTCGCCTCCAAACCTCGAATTTACGCGCATTTCGCCTCCGTGAAACCCTAGGTACTTTGCCTTCTTAAGACTCCCAAGATTTGGCAGCAGTACGTAGCATTCAAACCCTTGCAGCATTCCCCCCTGATCGAATGGGAATGGAACCCTAACAAGAGCTTATCGTTTCGGCGAAGTTCCTTTCGAAGCACTCGAGTGAAAAATCGGAAAACCCTAAAATTAGTTTCTGCAGAAAAGAGATAAAAACCTATTCTTAGCAACGAAACCCTGAAATATGTAAAGAACTCGGAACCCTAAATAAGGGGCCCTCATTTATATAGTATAAGTCTACAGTGCACAAAGATGCCTGCAGGTCCCAGTGAGAGGATTAAAACAAAAGAATCGAAAAGACAGGTAATCAGATCAAAGCTTGGAAGCGATGACGAAGAAGATGATGACAACGAGGTGGTTCCATCGCTGAAAAGGGAGTGCTTCCAGCTAGATAGAAAGATTCCAGGTATACTCACCCTCTCCGTTTCTCCTTTACTCTTTCTTTCTTTCTTTCCTCCTTTTGATTTCATTCCGTTCTCTAGCATTGAGATTATGTCACACTGCTCCAATGATCATATTAATGGAGAAAATAGCTTTTCAAATTGAACTCTTTTGAGGAATTAGGGTTCCCAAACCTTCACCTAAAAAACAGTCTTTTCGGAAGCCCATCCTAACCCCACATTCGGTACATAACTTTTCTTTGCCTTTCCACTTCATTTCCCCTTTTCATTGGAAATGGTTGTGGCTAGTACCTCTGCCACGACGAAACTCTTGACCTGAAAGATCAGGGTTTTGGGATGAGCCCTGCAGCTCTTTAGCTTTAAAGAAGCAGACCGTAATCCTAGCTTGGGGAGAATTTTCCGCGTAGTTCTCAAAATAGGGTGTGGATTCTGCGTCTTTCTATATAGAGCTCTATACTACGGCCACAATTGTGGCTTGCTATTCTTGATCTAATCCAAGATTTAGGGTTTTAGGTCGATACCTGGATATTTTGTTATTGTTAAAGAAGGATTTCAAGGTCACGGCACCTCTGTTGATGAGAAGGTTTTCTAACCTGAGAATTGAGGAGTTAGGATTTAGAAACTGCAGGAAGCAGTATCCCTCAACTGTGATATAATGAACCGAAATTTGACCGAAAGTAATTGAAGAACAGAACAGGTAAATTTACAGCTCGAACCAAGAACTCTATATGTACGTGGTGGTGGGGCATGAACACGATGTTGTACGCGATGCCAAATGGTAAGGAAAGTGTTTGTGATTCTGTGCCAGCTCTTTGAGAGAGAGTCATGGCCATACTTATATTTTACTGACATAATGGATATTGGTATATCCGTCAAAGACCTTTCCTCGCCCAGCTAACAGAAAACATGCTGCCATTATTCCCTTCCATTGTTATACAGATTGATTGGTTTTATTAACACCCAACTTTTCTGCAGAGGTAGCAGTAGCAGAAGCAGACGACACTATGGCTCACGATGCTCAATCCTTCCCACAAGAAGCCGATTTCTTACTCAGAGAAGATGACACCCAGCCACTGGATGCTGCAGAGGCGGCTTGGGATGACCTGAAAAGAGCAGAACAAGAACATGATGCTTCACTCAAAGTAGCTTTAATGGAACCTCCAAAAGATCCTGAAGCTGATCGGAATGGTAATCACAAAGAGGGAAAAGAAGGAGAACAAGAGGAAGCATGGGAGGATAGACAGCTTGAAAACAACAGATCTCGGCCACAAGATGAGCCTCTTCAGGGAATCAATTCGACTCAAGGTCAAGCCAAGGAAGAAATTCCAGCTACAGATGATGACCCAACCCCTCCAGAAAATGAACTAGTTCGAGATCCTCTGGTTGAGGCAAGCTTTCTTGAAACCAGGCCAGTTCTAGATCCTTCTGTTGTAAAAGCTGAATCCACCACGTCTCATCAACCTCTTGAGCTTCAAGCTGAGTGTGAAATTCCATCTCACGAAATGCGAGATCCTGTGGTTGAAACAGATATACAGCTAGAGGATGAATCCGAGGTTGCTGTGAAAGAGGTAGATATTGTAGCTCAACCAGTCATTAAACCAGATTCTATTGAACTACAAAGTGATCCAGATCCAGAGATGAAGGTGTCTATTGAACCACAAACCAAAGGAAATCGAGAGGATATTGAGCCAAATCCAGAGTCTGACACACAAAGCAAGGAAACCAGGCCAGAGTTACAGGTTGAGGCTCAAGCTGAGTCACGATCAGAAGTGGCTGAACCAGGTATAGGGCTAGAAGATGAAGCTAGTGCTGAATCAAAGTTTGAAACTTCCACTGGATCACAACCAGAAATAACCACGTTTAAACCTGAACCAGCAGTGGTGGTCGAGGCTTATCAAGGATCAGAGCCAGAAGTGATTCAACTGGAACCAGAACTTCAACCAAAAACGACAGAACAGGAAGTCCAATCGGAGATTAATACTACTGCAGACTTGCAAGGAGAGGGGAATTTATTTGATAAAAACACTGATGAGAGGAAGGCAGAAGAAGTGTGTTTGGAGACAGAGGAAGATATATCGTCCCGTTTAGAAGCTGTAATTGATGAAAAAGGGCAGCCAGTTCTGTTTGCTACTGCAGAAGTAGACACTTTCTCTCTTGAACCTGAAGAAGCACATGTACAGGCAGAGGCTACTGGTGATGAAGCTAAGCTACTGCTTTCAGATGGTGAAATAAAAACACAACTCGGTTCTGAAGAAGTTGCTCCTGCGCAAGATGAAGAGGCAAAGAGTGCTGCCGAAGGTGACCTAGACCCTGTGGTTACCACTGATGTTCAGGAAACTACCTCTGCAGTGTCTCTTGAAGAACTTGAACCGAAGTCTGTAGCAATGGCTCAGAATGAACCTGGACCAGGTGTTTTGGCCACTCTTGAATCTCAAGCAGACGCGGCAGCAGTAATTGTTGATGAAGCAAAAGCAGATACTCCCGAATTACAACCAGAGGCTGGGTTAACAGCTGAGAATGAACTAAAAGCAGAGATTCTGGCCATTCTGGAGTCCCAACGAGAAGCTGTTGAACCAGCAGAGGTTTTAACTTCTCCAGAAAGTCAAGCAGGGCAGGTTGAACTGATTAAGGCTGAGCTAGAATCAGAAGTTTCAGCCTCTTCTGAAAGGCAACAGGAGGCTGAAGCACTGGTCGAGATCAAATCGGAATCAGAAGTTTTGGCCTCTTCTGAAAGGCAACTAGAGGGTGAAGAACCAGTTGAGGTCCAACTGGAATCAGAAGTTTTGGCCACTACTGAGATACCGCAAATTGATGTTGAAGCTTTGTCCCACCAGGAAGCACTTATTGATAATGATTCACATGAGGAAATCAAGCCAATCGAAGCTGAGATAATTGCTAATGAAGCAGAGATAGTTGCTCCAGTTTGTGTTGAATCACAGCCGGAAGCCAAGGATCCTGTTGGTGAGCCAGAACAAGAAGTGGAGAATCCTGCTGAATTAGAGGTAGTTGATTCACGTGGTATTGAAACCAAAACAGTTCAGACGGAAAAACTTATTGAAAATGAACCACAATCAGAAGTGGATAATCATCCTGAGGCAGAGACAGTTGAGATAAGAGATGCTGCGGAGGAATTTAATGAGGCAGAGACAGTTGCTACTCTTGATAGTCAATCCAATCTGGAGATTGAAGATGCTGTCGAAGGAGGTTTGGAATCAGAAGGGGAGAAATTCAACAAGGAAGAGGCACTCGCTTCTGTTGCTAGTCAACCAAATCTGGAGGTAGCGGCTGCTGTTAAAGGTGAACCAGAACCAGAAGCAGAGAAATTCATCGGAGCAGAGATTGTAGCTTCTGTTGATGGTCAACGAAGTATGGAGATAGAAGATACAGCCAGAGGTAAAACGAAGCCAGAGGCAGAGGAATTTGATGAGACAGTTGCTTCTGTTGATATTCAGCCAAATGTGGAGATAGAAGATGCAGTTAGAAGGAAGCTGGAACCGTTAGTGGAGAAATTTATTGAATCAGAAATCGCAACTTCTGTTGATGGTCAGTCGAATCTGGAGATAGAAGATAATGTTAGAGGTGAGCTGGAACCAGAAGCACAGAAATTCGATGAGGCTGAGGCGTTCACTTCTGTTGATAGTCGACCAAATCTGGAGATAGAAGATGCTGTTGGAGGTGACCCGCAACAAAAAGTGGAGAAATTTATCGAATTAGAGGTTGTAACATCTGTTAATGGTGCATCAAATCTGAAGATAGAAACTGTTAATGGTGAGCCAGAACCAGAAGTGGAGAAATTTAATGAGGCCGAGGCAGTTGCTTCTGTCGATAGTCCACCGAACCTGGAGATACAAGATGGTGCACCGGAATCACAAGTGGAGAAATTTATTGAAGCAAAGGCATCAGCTGTTGTTGATAGTCAGCCAAATTTGGATATGGAAGAAGCTGACCCGGAACCAGAAGGGAAGAAATATAACGAGGCAGAGACAGTAGCTTCTGCTGATAGTCTACCAAATCTGGATAATGAAGCTGCTGGTAGTGGTGAACCAGAAGCAGAAGTGGAGAAATTTAATAATGCCGAGTCAGTTGATTCTGTTTATAGTAAACCAAATTTGGAGATGGAAGATGCTGAGCTGCATCCAGAAGTGCAGAAAATTATTGATCCGAAGACAGTAGCTTCTGTCGACAGCCAATCAATCTCGGAGATAGAAGATGCTGTTATAGCTCAGCCAGAACCAGAACTGGAGAAATTTAACGAGGCAGAGACAGTTGCTTCTATTCAACCAATTGAAGATATTATTCGAGAAGAAGTGAAACCAGACATGCAGAGTTATGCTGAGATAAAGGAAGAAGAAATAGCTTCTGAACCACACTCAGTGTTGCCCGTGACGGTAACAAATAGTGAGGTTGAAGATAAAGCTGTTGGCATTGAAGCAGCTAAGCGTGGTTATAAAGACCCTGAACCAGATGAACCACATCTGGCTGGCATTGACAATGGACCGCAGCTGATTGAGGAGGAACCCAAGGTTCATCAACAAGAATCTGTGATTGTGGAGCCAAGTTCTGATGAGGGGACTACAACAACTCTCGGTATTTCATCAACGGCTGCCCCTAATGATTGTGACAAACATGGAAACACTAACAGTGCAGTGGTGGTGAACGGCGATAACACGGTTTTGAAACTTATTGATAGTCTCAAGAATGGCGAGATCAGCAGCGAGCTTAAGAATGCGAGTAAAATTGTCGGGGAACTCAACTCTATAGAAGCCAGTTTAAGTGGAAGGCTAGAGGGTAGGCAGGATACT
>JBBBWG010027335.1:41782-64003 GCA_037176905.1 Azolla pinnata | reverse complement strand
AGATCTGGAGGAGTTAATCTCATGAATTAAAGCACTAACCTCCTCGATCAAATCGATCGATCGATCGATCGAGCAATAGGAAAGAACCTCCTCGATCAGATCAGATCGGATCAATCGAGCAATAGGAATGAACCTCCTCGATCAGATCAGATCAGATCGATCGAGCAATAGGAATGAACCTCCTCGATCAGATCAGATCAGATCGATCGAGCAATAGGAATGAACCTCCACGATCAGATCAGATCGATCGATCGATCGATCGATACGAGCTTTCTACTGCATCCTAGAATTGGCCCAGGCCAAAACAAAGCCCTTCAAATCTGGAGAATCTGGAGGAGTTAATTTCATGGTTTTTAACTAACATTTTGGAGGAGGGAGGTTTTTGGGCACAGATTTGTGGAGTAAAAGCGAAAGGCAGCGAAGAAGCAACAGACAGCGAGCGAGAGAGAGAGAGAGAGAGAGAGAGAGGGAGCAGAAGAAGGCGGAAGATCCGACTGGGGAAGAAGGAAAAGAGCGACAGAGACGAGAGAACGAAGGCCAACAGACGAAATGGGCAGCGCTCTGCTGCCATGGCCAGCCGCGACAGCAGCAGAAACCCCCATCTCCACCCCCCAGCTCCCCCTCCCGACCCCGAAGTAGTCCGCAACATCGAGGTCCTTGCTTGCTTCGTCGCCAAGAACGGCCCCGACTTCGAGCTCCTCGCTCGCCGCAACACCGCGGGGAACCCCAAATTCTCCTTCCTCCGCGAACCACAACAACAACAGCAACAACAACAACCCCCCTCGCCCTCCTCCTCCCTCGCCAAATCGTTCTACGAGTGGAAGAAACAGAAGCTCCTCCACCGCCGCTTCGAATCCGATGGTTCCGACGACCTCCAGCTCAAGATCTTCATGATGGCCCAAGGATCTTCTTCTTTGCCTTCTCCTGCCCTCGGTATGTGCCGTCTTCTCTCTCTCGCCCCTCTGTGTCGTGGGAAATGCGTTCGGAAAATGTCATTTGCCGGGCAATTGTATGTGGTTTCAGAGTAATTGCACCGAAAACTGTTGTTATGAGTTGTATACCACCATTTGTGATCTTAGATCTATACTTTATAAATTCTCACCAGTTGCATTGGCGAGTGAGTATACTTTAGGATTTTAGTATTTGAGTAAAGTAATTCTGGGTTTATCCGTGAGGTGGGAAGTGCTGAAAGTCGCATATATGGTGTGGCATCCCTGCAAGATAGGTCTGTCACATTGTGCTTTAGCAGGGCCTTAAGGGTTTATGAAATGTCTGGAGTCTCGTGCATAATTAAATGTTTAAAAAGAATTTTTTTTGCATCGTGCCATTTATGAAATGTGACTTGGAATATGCCTTTCGATGCTCTAGTGTATCAGCCCTGGCTCAGATTGTGAGGTCTGCACCTGGTGAGTGTTATAAAGTCTCATATCAAATTTGACATCTTCAAAAGGAAATAATTTCTTTTGTTGTTTTTACTGGTATCGGAGAATGCTCTGGTGGTGTAGTTAAAAAGCCCTAGTTCGGTATGTAAGTTAACCTGGACCGAATCAATAGCTGAGAAGCTTGAGAATCTTATATATATATATAATGGAAATCTCTATAGGCTGATGCTTTCTTATCATTGGTTTTGCGTGTGATAGTGCAGTACAATGCCATTTCTTAATGCAGCTTATAAGTTCTAGTTTAGATTGCGGCTGAGATTGGCAATAAATACTGGAAGAAAGCTTTTATGTTTGCATGTAATATGGTGGCCATAAAAACTTGGCATTTGTTGTGTGGTTCACATGAGCTCGATTCTGACATATCTCGGATGCTTAGCTTCACTGGTGGTTGTTGCCAGACCTGTGATTGACTGTTAGTTCCCACAAGTTTTCCTTACCCAAAGTCCTTTCTATCGCTAAAACATGGATTCCAATGTCGTTTACCCTTCAGGTGATAGCATTTGAACCAGGTCCTATTTTCCTTTATGGAAATTCCTTCTTGTCTCAATATACTTGCAAATAGTTTCATATGTTTAAAGTTACGTAGAATCTCATGTCTACTGTTCTCAAAATCTCTCTCTTTCCTCTTGCTATCATATAATGATTTCTATGATTTGTTCATCTCTCCTCTTGTAATGACTTCCATTTTTTAACCATTTTGAATGGTATCCTGGGAAAACGAAAGAAAGATTATGAAATTAGCCAATCATCGGGATAGAATACACTTACCGTCATATTTTTTTCTATTTTGGTTAATATTACAAACTTCTGGAGCATCTGTTGTTAGATAACCGTCTGAACCACCTTTAAACCGATCCTAACCTGGCCTAGCGTACATTGTCATGTTGATCGATGTCATGGAGGTGGAAAAAAAGTACTGACATAACTGTAATTGTCATGTGTATAATGAGATTAATCACCATAGCCAGGATGTGATGGTAAAAATGAAGATTTCCTTCTATATTTTCACTTAAAGTGTATTGTTCTTTCCCAAGAAAAGTTGGTGACTTGTCTGCATGTGACTTGCATTGAGCAAATGGACTTTTCTAAAGTTGAACTCATGCAAGAAATAGGGGTAAGAAATGAATCTACGAAAGTCCAACTATAGATCTCAACTCTTCGCACAGGAAAGTACTTACATCTGGAACAATCTGTTTCAGTAAAGAAAATGAAAAAAGCTAGCTATGCCTGCCAGTAAGGGTCAGTAAGAGAAAAGATCATCACCCGCAAGTTAAAGAACTTTGGCTTTCTCGTCAACTTCATTCGGACGTTCCCCTCAGAGAACCCATTTAGAGATAGAATATACAATTTTCGAAACTGTAAACTTTAAATCAAGGATTCTAGGAATGGTACTAATGAGGAAACATTTCATGGATTCGTGTTTAGCTTGACAGATTTGATTGAAGCTCGTGGAGAATCTTTGTGCTTGTTTCAGGTGGCTTGAAATGCTCTTAGGCAGAAGACCATGTGACAACTGATGCATGGAATTAATAAGAGAGACTGTAAGAATGCACATAAAATTTGTAGAGGCAAAGAGTTGTCTAAATATGCAAGCTCAAGCATTGGGAAGATCACTTATGCCTGAAATTTCTGAATCGAGAAAAAACTTCATTAAGACACCTCATATGTGCTGGTTGAATGGAGTATGAGAGGCTATAAGAAGCATATGAATTGAGCAGATGAAACATTGACTGCAAATTTGCTTAGCTTGGGCATGATCACTATGTGTTACACCTGAAATCTGTGAATCAAGAAGTAACATCAGTAAACCTCTTAACATGCTCTTATCCCTTAACCTGACAATGGAGTTGGATGGAGCCAAAAATTTGATCATGAACAGGGTTGGATTGTGACCCACTTCCATAGCCAGAAAATAGTCATTTTTATTCTTCTACTGAAGGGCTCTAGAAGAAAATGTCCTTCATCTTAAGTACATGAACATGATATAGTATGCCTAGAAAATGATACCCCTCAACATCATAATGCCTAGAAAATGCCATGTTTGTGTATATGTAAATGAGATGCATTCAAGCGTCTATGTGAGACGAGGTGATACACATACTGGCCAACACTGACATAGGTTATGCATGCAGAATGAAGTTAGTAGTGTAAAAGAATACTATGCGCGGACAATAGAAAGTGTACTGTATATCTGGAGTTGCAGGCAATGAAATCCTCCATTTGGGTCACAAAATGTACTCCTTTAGCCTCCATATAATATAAGGAGACTTCACACACACTTGTTAATTGCATCAACATTGATTAATGGTGTTGTCAACGTGCAACCATTATACCATGTATGGGCATGCGTATATGCAGGTCTCAACTGTGAATATATAAATGGTACTGTCAGAATACACATATTTGTGAGTATCTGTCAGTTTCTATCTTGACACATATCCCAGCCGCTGGTGCTTCTCTTAAATCCCTCACATTTGGGATTCTCGAATGAACTGTTGTATATAAAATGAATCTTGTCTCACACAGTTCTGATATTCGTACATTTATTGGTGTAAACCCCTGACAATCTTTCAAAATTATCTGATATCAGTGTATCATATAATGATGAAGGAAAACTATGGGAGGCACCTTTTGGGATTTGTAGGACATCTTGGCTATCATTTCACACAATGTTCCCGTTAGATTCTGAAATGGTATTTGGTCGAAACACTCTCCACAAGAGTTGAGTGTTGTATGGCATTGTATGGAAGCCCACTAGGATCAGGTTCTTGTGCATTTCATTCTATTTTGAAGCAAGTTGAGCTATGCTTGAGTTCTGTCTCATTTGTATTGTTAGCTTTTGTGGAAGATCATGTGAAATGCTATGTGTGCTTAAACCATGAAAAAGGAGGAAATGTGTGTTTTTTCATGCTATTGCAAAACTGATGATGATTTCTTTGTTTCTGGTTTTGCATGCTATTGCAGATCATGGAAATTCTTTTGAAGCTGTTGAAAAGAAAGAACTGAACAGTGATAAAATTGTCATTGCACCAGAAAAAGATAATTCAAACAGAAAAAATGATCACGACACACACCATAGGGCAAGAGGTAAATTTTATTTGGTGTAACATATTGTTTGATAAAGCAGTTGTGTTTCTCAGACTTTGGATACGTTTTATGTTGTAGAGCATCTAAAAACCCCTGTAGCAAGAAACCATTATGAATCAACCACAGCTGAAAACGTCAGTAGAAGTGGAGCTTTGCAGACTGATTCTGCAAAGAGATCACGTTATTCAGATGATTCAGGAAAAAGGTCACATCAATCTGCCGATTCAGCAAAGTGGTCACATCAGTCTGATGATTCAGCAAAGAGGCCACCTAAGTCAGATGATTATGCAAAGAGGCCACATAGGTCGTATGATTCAGTAAAGAGGTCAGATCAGTCGGATGATTTAACAAGGAGGTCAGATGATTTACCAAAGAGGTCCCATCAGTCAGATGATTCAGCTAAAAGATCACATCAGCCAGATGACTCAACGAAAAGATCACTTCAGCCGAGTGATTCCGCAAAGAGGTCACATCAGTCGAATGATTCAGCAAAGAGGTCATATCATTCAGATGATCCAGCAAAGAGGTCACATCATTCAGATGATTCAGCAAAGAGGTCATACCATTCAGATGATTTAACAAAGAGGTCACATCAGTCGGACGAGTCAGCAAAGAGGTCATATCAGTCAGATGATTCAGCAAAGAGGATGCATCTGTCAGATGACTCAGCAAGGAGGCCACCACGCCAATCAAATGATTCAGGAAAGATACCAAATCAGCCACCCCATGAATCAAGAGGTCTTGATATAAAACTTGTTCTGGTCAAGTAGATAGTACATTTGTTATATTTCTCTGTCTATGCATATTTTGAAGTCTGAGGATGTGATGAAGAAGTCCTATGAAAACTGTGATTAGTTGGATACCTTTGTGATATGCTACAGATGATGTGAAGCGGTCCTCATTGAGTGCTGACTGGGCAGCAAAAGAGCCACATGTGAGGTCAAGTGAAACCAGGAAAGGTACCTTTTCAGGGACTGTACATTGTAATTTTTCTTGAAGTTCTCTCCAATGAAGGGATTTCTATTTTTATTCTCATGACATTATGGATAACGTGAAATTTGGAACCTTTTTAAGTTTGAAGTCATTTGAAAACGTCATTGTTGACTTATTTAATTTGGCACAGATGATTTTAGGTGCTCATCATTGATAGTTGATGGTGAAGCAAAGAAACCAGATTTGATTCAAGCTGGCTTAACAAGGTCAAATCAATCATCAAAAGGTTTGATCAAATGATAGTTATCATCAGATTATATCTGCATGTAAATAAAAATCTAAGGATGACAAGTGCATTTTTGAGGTAAACACATCTCGGTGTGCTGAAACTTGCAGATGACTTGTGCTCATTATCAACTGCTGATTGGGGAGCAAGAGCACCTGATTCTACTGCAATGGGCATGGTGATGTCAAGTCAATCATCTAAAGGTACTTTCCAGAACAAATTTATAATAATTTGAAATCAAAATTGAGTAATGTGTAGAGTGAATGAAATTCAAGTCAAATGAGATACTTCTTTGGCATGTTGCAGATGACCTGAAGAACAACGCATCAGATGCCGGCAATGAAGCAAAAGAACCAGATTTGATTCAAGATTGCTCAATAAGAGCAAGTCCATCTTCCAAAGGTATACCTCCTGGAACGTTGCATTATATTTTGACTTGAAGGCGTCTCCATTGGTGATGATCTACTGATAGAATTAGGATAAGATTAATTAGCAAATAAGGGTGGCGAGATTGACCTATTAGTTTTCGTCACATGAACAACTGCACATCTGGATTGTGGACCCAATCTGGATAGCTGATCTGCTGATAGACACTGGGTTTTGCGTGTATATTAAGCAATATGTGCTAGTATTTGGCTCTCACTCCCATTGCGTTTTGGTTCTCACCTCCATCAGGAAGAGCAGCGGCATGCATATGTGAGTTATCTTTATAATTGGGTGGTATGTGTTTGGATCTCAGCTCATTCATTCAGAAGTAGGAGTGGTGTGGATTCTAGTGTTGGTAAATAACAGCTGTGCCCAGGGTATATTTATGAGTCATGTCAATCTCCGGATCTCTTGGATCCTGAAGGATACAGTAATGATGTGGAATCCATAAATTGTCATCTTTGTTACATCCAAGGCCCAATGAAAACCGTTCTTTATAACCAAACCAAAATACTGGCTAATTCAGATGTATGTGGGGATTTTTTTATCATGAACACCAAAAAACATCCCACAAGTTTAATATGATCTCCAAAAAAAGATACGAAGTTTGTGAATAAATTAAATTAGGACTGTACAAAGTAGTGCTTTCTCATTGGAAGGCAGCTTAAAAACCAGAGTTAGTGAAAGTCGTTTACAGGAGAGCAGGAATTGCTCGTGTTTGGTGCCACAGATTCTGAATCAAATGCCATTGAGTTTACATCCATGCCAACTTTGCTTTATTGACAAAAGGCCTCAAAAACTTGATCATGAAAATCTTTTCCGCACTTTCTTTCAACTGCTTCCAAACGACTATTTTACCAGTTTTACATTGGTATAAAATATACCCAGATATCTTGATATTGAACCTCAATGTGAATGTGTTTGTAATTGAAATCTTTAATATCTGTAGTTATGGGTCTCATTGGTATGGCAGAGAGGCCGATGCCCCAACGACCGAAGATGGAAATGAAGTCAGCCACAACTTCAGTTATTGATGTCAGCCTTCCTAAAGCGGCTGCTTCTCAGAGTGAAACACAGAGGAGCCCAGCTAGAAATAGGGGAGATGGTGAAATGGATCAGCAGATACCAGAGGCGACCGAAAAACAAGCAAAAGAAACCCTTGGATTGAAGCTACTAAAGGCTGCTCTGGCAGAATATGTCAAAGAGGTTCTGAAACCAGCGTGGAAAGAAGGTAATATAAACAAGGATGCCTACAAAGCCATAGTTAAAAAAGTGGTCGACAAAGTTAGTGGGAGTCTACAAGGTCATCAAATTCCGAGGTCACAAGAAAACGTGGATCAGTATATGGCGCAATCTCAGATCAAAATTGCCAAGCTCGTTCAGGTTCTTGCATCAAAACCTTGGTTTGGTGTTCTAAAAATAGGTAATGATATTGAGTTTAGCACACTTTTGTTTCAGGGCTATGTTGAAAAATTCAAGAAGGCATGATAATGAGGTGGAAAACAAGTGGTTTTTATGCGCTATATGGTTTGTATTATTATGTTGGTGCATTCCACCATGCATATTTTGATACCGGGAGAATGTCTTTTTGTGCCTTTAGTTAACAGGCTTGGTGAGGGTTATAGATGGATATGGAAGCTTCATGGTGATTTATCTCAGGTAAGAACAATTTAACACCATTATCTGCTGCTCATGATGGTAATCAAAGTTACTTTCCCCTTGACCCATCAGCTCCTTATCTTCACTATGGGAAGCTTTCCATGACTGTTCTGCATCATCAACACCTACCAACCTTAAAAATGTACTTTTTCTTACCTTTTTTTTTTGGGGAATTTCAACAGTGGTGTGTTATGGTTGGAAACATGGCTGTAGGTATCGACATTTGTTCTGATGATGTGAGGGTGAACCGTATGCCTGTGATGGTCGGATTCTAGTGTAGAGTCATCATTTTTTCTTAGTAAGAAGTTAAATCATTCAACTTATTTCATTTGG
Organism: Azolla pinnata; assembly: GCA_037176905.1. Classification (NCBI taxonomy): domain Eukaryota; kingdom Viridiplantae; phylum Streptophyta; class Polypodiopsida; order Salviniales; family Salviniaceae; genus Azolla; species Azolla pinnata. Next base: position 55,837 of record JBBBWG010027335.1, on the reverse strand, counting down.
TGCAAAGGTTGTACCTTCAGAAGATCGAAGAGAAGGATATATATACTGTAAATACGAGGTTACTCTTGTGTTCATCTGCCATTATGCTCTCCCTAAAATGGGTCCAGTGGAATGAAGTTTCTATCTATCCTCAAGTACAAAAATTGCGGAATACCTGTGTGTCCAGTAAAATGGGTCCATATGCCTTGGAGAAAATTACATGTGTAAAGGAGCTGGACTTCAGGTTAGCAAGGATCGCTCTTTGCTCTGTGTGTGATCATCAGTCGGAGTAAAAAAGGCTAGTGCAAGGATCACTTTTTGTTGTATGTAATCATCAGTTGCAGTTCAGAATGCAAAATGGAAGCAGATGAGATATCATTCACAATCAGCTCACTGTGATATGCCAGAGGAGACTTGTACAAGCTTGGGAATGTGAAGGGCTTGCCATTACAAAAGTTCACTGATGCCATACCTTCAAACAGTTATTCAGTCATGTGCATTGGAAATGTATGTATTAATGAATACTGGCTGGAAGTAGTGACATGCTGTAGTGGGGGAATTGATCTGTGTGGCAGTTGGAGCTGAGAATTATGTACTTGAGAGAATGAGAAAATATCAGAAGACACAGTATTGAGCATTGTTGTATGCTCAGCTCCAAGAGAATTGAAGCATGGTAGAAAAAGATCACAAGACTAGTATCGGGCATCATTGCATGCTCAGCTCCAGATGCAGCTGTATACTGAAGCATGATAGAACAGATCACAAGACAGTAGTATTGGGCATTGTTGCATGCTCAGCTCCAGATGCAGCTGCTACTGAAAGCATGATAGAAAAGATCACAAGACAGTAGTATTGGGCATTGTTGCATGCTCAGCTCCAGATGCAGCAGCTGCTGCTGTGCCTCTTCATTGTTTTTGGAAGCCCTATGCTCTTAGTTAAATGTCAATAGCAAATCCACATGATCAGGATGAGTTACTTGAATGCATTTGTTTATAGCTCTGCATAGCAGAGTGTAAGGCGTTTTCCTCGTTCTTGTTAAGCCTATAACTTCCCAAACTCCGAAACATGTACTTGGTCCACATTACTGAGATAAAATTTCACTCTTTTGTGTACATTCCTGTAATCCAATCAAAAGATCAAAGCTCACATCACATGGATAGCAAACAAGAACATACATTTAAAAATGGGAATGCTGCTGCTGATACAAATATGTACTGAATCAACTGTTTGGAACTGCTTTGAAGCATGAATTGATAAGCATGACCGAAGGAAGAGACGAGCACTGAACGGATCAAATAGCCAGAAGCTAATTATATCTGCATTAGAAACATATGCTTTTTATTTATTTTTTACATCAAAACTTCAAAGTGCAAGTTCTGAGATCTGCTTACACTTTCACTCAGATTTTTTCTTTTATGTTCTGATAGACACAGCATATCATGATATATAGGCATCAGCTGTGTATGTACCATACTTATTGTGTGTGTATTGTGTTGTGTATGTGCATGCTATGTCTGTATGTATACATTACAAAGGCTTTACAAAAACAACAGACCAATCGATCGATATATGATCATTCTAATGTGATGGAAGTGCTTGCTGTGCTTCAGATGCCAACAATCTCCAAAGTATACAATGGTTTTTGACAATCTGCACCGAGCTTTTTGGACCAGAAGAGACATCCAGCCTGAGCAAGCACTCGAAGCTGTGTGCATATAGTAACCACTCATGCAAAATATGTGGCAGATGACACTGAATTCACTAAGACCTGCAACACCCAACATATTTAGACACCATTTGAGCCCCTTGATTCCAAACCTCAAACAGAAAACGTGGAGAAGCAACCAAAAAAAATGCAAGTTGCTCAAACATGCCTCAAGCTGCCGCTCTGTAAAAGAATCCTTTTGAATTTCCCACAGATCGGAGTGAGTGTGACGGAAATCCGCAATCGTCTTCGTGACAGTCCCTCGAATTGGCCATGGCTCATTGGAAAATTGGGCTAGTAGTGTGACAATCTCAGGTAGCCAACTGCAAAACAAGAAAAATTAGATAAAATGGTAAACGAAAAGGAACAAAACAAGACATGGCCATGAATTGAGAGAGACTAACAGGGAGTGTAATAGCAAAGATATAGTACACATTCATACCTGGGCATATCATATGGTACAGACAAAACGACTGCAGACAGTCCGAGTACAATCCCGTGAATCTCTGGGATCGATCGGTTCCCACCGTTCTTTGCTCTAAAAAAGTTAAAAACACAAATATCACCAGAAACTGACTGTTACATTCTCTTTGCAACCTTCAAATATATATGTCAACTTGATGGATAGCAAAAAAAAAAAATTTAATGGGACAGTTTGAAAAAAAAATGGAACAAAACATAGGCCTTTATTGCGAGATTTGTTCCTCTTTAATACAAATTTCTTGGATGATTGTGGCTGAGGTGACGAGGTGGCAATTAGCAATAAAAAGACTCTATAATCTCTTAGAAACAATTGAATTTCTGCTCTCTAAACAAGTAAACAGCTTGCCGTTCTTTTGGCACACTTCACCGGGAGGAAAACACATAATTTACACATCAGGGAATGCCTTATCCTGACTCGTATATGACTATTTCCCTTTTACAAAGACATGCATGTAACACATCGGAATCTCACACAGAAATGGAGATGAAAGATCATGCAAGAAATTACCTTCGACCCTTATCCTGTTTGAGCAGCGCTGAAGCCTCACACATAACATTTTCACGGAATGGCAATGCGAATGTAGTCTCAGCTCCCTTCATCATCCCTGACAATGCTCTTGCTGCTGCCTCACGTACCTGAATTAAAACAAATGGAGTTTACCACTTAGAATAGTTTAAAATAACTATCCCTATCTTACCTGCAAGAAATGTTATTACCTCCAATTGTGGATCAGATAGAAGTTCCTTCACTTTCTTCCATAAACGTTCTTGATCAGTCCTTGATAAGACAAATATATGCCTGCAATCATTGTCCCCACATGATCACCACAAAGATTAACCTTCATTACATATTAGCATCCAACAAACAAGATCTGGTACCTTAGGCAGTTCAACAAGTGTTATATCTATTTCAATTCGTTGTTCTCAAAGATGAAACAAAATTTTAAGATGTTATGCCTAGTTTGGTCTCATAGGCTCCTTTTCAGCCTCTGACATATCGTGCTTTCTTTTTTGAAACCCACGAGAAAAAGATTTTTAAGTTTCAATGCGTAGGGGACATACCTATACAGGAAAGGCTGTAAAAATGTTAAAAATGCAACTCTGGTATGCCAGTAATTATCATTGGCTGCAGACAATGCAACTTCCACCACTTCTGGCAGATGAGAGACAGGGAAAGCTTGCCACTGGAGCAACCAGATCACAGATTTTGCCAGTGAAGAAAGATCCTTTTCCGATGTTTCCTACATCAGTTTAAACGAAAGAATTAGATATTAATACCTAAAAAACTCTGGAAATATTATATTGTTCTAGCTTTCTTCTCTAATACAAATGTAGATATATATCTTGATACGCTACAATACAAGTTCCAACATCAATATTCCGTGCAGGTCATGAAATGCATTGACCACTACCTGCAAAGACAATGTTGGATATATGAGCTTGATGACCGTATTTATCAAAATGCCTGCTCGTTCTGATTGGATTATGGAAGCAAGGAAATAGAGAATCTGTGATTCAAAGAATGCGATCAGTAAAAAGAAGAGAAATTAACCATTCCCATCTTGAATTGAGTTATAGAAACATACCGTTTCCATTTGCCTCACGTAATCCTTAGTTTTTTTCTTCAGAGATTCATCCATTTTCACTGTAGCTAAGCTTGTGCTGTTTGTAACGGCACTATCAGCATCTATGATGAATTTGGTAGCCTCCACAGCTTTGTTTATCAACAATATACAAGTCTGCTCACTTATATCATCGCCTACTTGATGTTTTATATGATAAAGATGAAGGTTAGAGAGTACAAGGGCCAACACCCCCCCTAAAGAACGACGAACCTGCACACAAAAGAGAGAAACACTATGATCAAATGCTTAATTGATAGGTGAACTCTGCAACAAGAGTAAGAGCTCATCATCTGCAAGCAAAAGAATTTGATACTTGAGCCAAAGAAAATTCATGCTTCTGTAAGGTTTCTAAACATTACAGTCTATCACCAAAAGATCACGCGACCAGACAGCATACTTTTATATTAAGGGAAGTTTCTAGAGCTTCCTCATACACGTCACTGTTCCATATGACTCATTGTTTCTAGAGCATAAAACACATATAGTAGACAGGAATAAACCTCCCACCTACCTGTGGTGCTGAATGATTAAGCAGGGCAAAGACTTCTTTAAGAAGATGAGACTGGAAAGTGATCTCTTTCGGAAGAGAATACGAAGGAAGAAGCTCAACTAGAGCTGCACGAAGAAACATGAGTTTCCTTGCTATCAAAGTAGTCGAAGATTTCTCGGAGATACAGTTTGCAACACAATCTAAAATTTTAGGACGCAAAATGGGCATTCGATTCCCACACTTTCCTTTTCCACCCACTGCAAAGCGAATGCAGGCTGCCCATTCAGAAGCAGAATCGAGTGTGGGCAGCACTAGAAACTTCTCAAACAATGGGCCAATCCAGTCTTCCCATTCACTAATAACACATTCGGCATCAGAATGTAGAAGGCCAGCCATTATTTCAGATGCAATACATTGCTTTCCTCTATCTTCAGCAGCATTCAGTACTGCTTGGAGTGGCTCATGAAGCAATTTTAACACTGTGGAGCCAAATTTCTGAACAAGCCTTTTGAAAAGCTTGGTGAAAGTCGGAGAGAACTGCTCGCCTTGCATATCGCTGTCAAATGTCTGAGTATGAGGCCACTCACGCATGTATGTTGGCATAAATGCTGTTAATCCGGAATCTGATACATTTTGAGTGGAGTACCCATCATCTTCACCAGATTGTCGATCAATCGCTAGCTTATTCACAACATTTTCTCCAAATTTCTCATCATCAAGCAGATTGCCCATAACACCATCAAATGGAAATCCATTGCTTTCAAAAGTGTCTGATTTTTCATGTGAATCATCCAATGATCCCCCACTCTTGACTTCTTGGTGAGGAATTGCTTCCAGCAAGAACAATAACGCAACAACTGAGAGGGGTCTCAAAGGTGGAAGCTCGCTTTTTAGGTTGTTCAAAAATCCCCCTAACCACATACATAAATAAATAATATGATTGCTTAGTCACAAGCGGCAGACAAATGATGAAAAAGATGCAATTAACATACCAGTAACTGAGTGCCTCAGGTCCTGAACAATGACTTCTGAAGGCTTTTCACACTCTGCAACTGGCAATGCAAGAAACAGGAGTATTCCATGTGCCATAAGATTATACCTGTAACAAGTTTTTGTTAAGCTTACTGCCATTACCGATGATGAATTCTTTATTTGTTTATATGAAATATAATTGAATATTTTTATGTGAAAAACCAAACACTCACCGCCAGTGGATTGTAGCAGAGTCACCCTTCAAAAGATCTTTCACATATGATATCAGACTACTGTAGCTCATGTAATCTTTGTTTTCAGTGTCCTGTTGACTTATACATGTTTTAACTGGTACCCCACCAAACGAAGTATTGAACACGATGAAAAGCTGTTCCAACCACGTATAAATAAGCTCAGTCACACAAAATATGTTTTTAAGCTTCAAGGTGAAATCCATTTACTACGAAAATGGATACATGAACATAACATACTAAGACTGAAGAGGAAACATGATCAAAATTCATAACTTTTTAAGAAGGGCTCATTGAGATTTCATGTAATTGTTCAGATGAGTTCATAGCACCATTACCAACAGGTTCAGAGATATGACATTTCACATATCTGGCTATAGGGGCAAATTTACAGTGGGTTTCCTACCTACACTGAATGGTCAACAAATGTAGGTTTTAACTACTTTGGAGAACTACATCACACTTATACTGAAGGTCCTTTGATAAATTAGCATAGTTTAACATTAAAACCCGTCTATATCAGATATTATTTGATCTTTTTATGCCCTATATCAATGTGAGTCTGTCAACTAGGTTTTAATTAGGAGGTAAGCATAGCTGAGAACATCTCTCACGGCGGATATGAGTGAGGCCAATTGTACTTCTATAGGCTGTTCTACCTATGCCACTTATTTGGAAAGAAATAGCATCTCTACTGTTTCATGTATCATTGAGCCAGCTGTGTGGTCCGCATAACTTGTTTTCATTACCTGTATGAATCTAGGGACATGGATGCATTCATATTTGATGGATGGATAGATCCATTTCATCTTTGGTTGACGGCACATTATGCAGCAGGCATGTGAACTCATGATTTGTTGGCCGACATTTTGTTGGAAGTATTGATATATGGATGTTATTTATCTTCAAAATTAAAACTTTTATCACAGCAGATACAAATCTAGATTTCATCAAAACCAAAAAAAGAAGTGTCAGAACACGCCAAATACAACCTCAGTAATGGCATCCTGAGCTTCAACCGATTCATGGTGAGCACTGTCAAGCACAGACAAACAGCATCAGATCCTCTAACCTATAATACAAATACACTTCATGGCATCCATACGTCTCTCTCACAATGGACAAGTTAATGGAACACAGGCCAATTCTTGGGACTGCTTCTCCTAAGACTTCAGAGACAGAGAAGACAACAATACAGACACATAACTTCATCAGTAATCTCAAGCTATAAATCAACCAAAGACTACATAACAGGGATTCTGACCAGCCAACTAAGGGTTTAAATTTTTCCGGATGATATACCTAGCTAATCTGGATATTTTTCAACTATGGCTATGCTACCCTTTTTATTGACATATTAAGGACACTATCTCCGTCCAGCAAATGTGCTTCCCTAACTTCATTTTTTATCTTGGTGTCGCCCAAGTTGAATATCTTCAAAGCCAGAACCTCCAATACAACAACGTAATTGGTCTCTTCAAGATGTTAATGTCTCTTTTTTTCTTTCTGCTTCTTCTACATTTCTGTAGTAAGTATTGAGAAATTATTTTACATAACTAGGGACATTTTTTCCAAAAGTTTATTTTGGAGAAAACAACGCAAGACGTAATCTCTTGTTTAACTTTAAAGAAACTTCTTCTTTACCTTCCAAGCAAAGCCAATAAGAATGATGTCAATCCGGTCCAATCCTACAAAATGATAGGCTCTTAAATTAGCACAGCGAACAGCAATCTGATTGAACAAAACCACAATCATATATGGACCCTAAAATGTTATGTGACTAAAGACAAGAAATCGCATGTAAAGTTCCGTTGTTCAGGCATGATAACCATCACAAACCTGGCGGAGGTACCGGATTACTGGCCTTGACCTAAGTATTTCACAGGATCCCAGAGCTGATTCCTTGGTAGCTTTTGGATCCCGCAATGATTTTGTTAATGAGGGCATGCACTTCTTGATCAGGATTGGATATCGTTGTAACATATTCTTCAGGTTTCCTCCCGCATCCCTGGAAAGGTACAAATTCTTAAAAAAACAGCATAAATTTTTGACAGGGCAATGAAATGTATGTGGACATGCATAGTTCACACTACTTACGAGCGCACACTGCTGTAACCATGCAAAGAGAGCCTCAGCAAATCATTGAGAAGATCTGATAAAAGAGGAGACGCTGAAAGGCCAATCTCTTTCTCAGTGTAGCAACGGTATCCTGATTGTGATGCACGCCAAAGATTGTGTATAAATGCGCGGTCAATTATGAGCCACCATGGTCTAGATCAAAGAATTCAGCTTGAGTCCAATTTCAAATAACTGAATGCTGCTAAGGAGCTTTGTATCGAAAGACTGACCTTCGTTTCCTGAGTGAGAAGGAATTATTCACGAAATTTGTACATGGTTCAGTCAATACTTTAGCATTTTCATCCCACATACTTTTCATATGACGGTATGAATTATATTCAACAGAACCTACATTAAAACGCAATTGTATTTCAATCCCTCTGAGCAGACAAGGAAAAAGGATGTTAATCCATATTTTATGAGCTTTTATGAAGTGTTACCATAGTTTGCCACTAAGTTTATGATTGAAACAAGGATTCTCAGTAATACAGAATCGTCTCCTCTATTTTGGAGAACGTAGCTGCAAGGAGGCAAAAAGAAATGAGAACTCTGCTTGATTAATTCTACACAATGTAATAAAAAGCAAAAATTTGGAGGAACAAAAACCTACTCACACACTTGATGAACTATCTCTGATGTCTCCTCTCTTAGTTGAGATGTCCCAATGGTGGCTCCTACAGCTCCAACAACAGTCAAAGGACCTACTTCACCTTTAACTGAGGTAGTATGTGAGCTAAAGTCTGGAAGGCAAGTGCCTAAGCCACATAATGTGCCTTCAACACGTAAAAGTAATACTCTCAAGTACTCCTTCTCCTGATCTGCAAAACTTTTCGTTAAGATAAACATCCAACTTTGTTGTTTAAGCCATCAGCTGATTCAGACATTATTAACCTGCACTTTTGGACTTGTAACCTTCTTTTCCTCTAGTTGCAATCTCCTTTAGACAAGCTAATGGCTTCTTAAGGTGAGCATTCAAGATCTCGTCAACAAAAAGGAGTTCTCTTTCATCAGGAACATGCCACAAGCTTGCAACTTCTTGTTTGTCTACCTGACGTTGATCCTTCATGCTCATCCAGTCCTCAATTCCCCGCGAGGTAGTATGAGCAGAACTCCTAGATTACAAACAAAAGGAATGTGAACTGTGTTAGCCATTACAGATCATCCAGATTCATTATGAATACATTGTAGGAGACAGGCTTATCGTGAATTGAGACGAAATTCCCGATGAAACAATTAAATTAACATTTTCCTAAATTCTGTCCTGTCATGCAGTTCTTTCGTATCACTCACTTATCTGTGAGAAACATAGAAATGAAGAGATAGTTCTACTTACAATTTTACTCCAACGTCTACAGTTTAGTACTAGATCTAGACTAGAAAGTTTACACAGATTTTTTTAATGCACAACCTCTGGAACGTACTTGAACACATTGACAGGATAATATAATGCCATGCTCCCGATTGCAGACGTCAATAAACTGGCACCTGCATCATTTACCTGCCACCAAAGTTATATTTACCTGATTATGATGAGTCAATTGCCTCAATGTAAGCACGGTCATGAGAAACAATGGTGTATCAGAAAGTTCAAACCTTAGAGGATGGGGCATCGAATGCAGCTAGAATGACTTGCCACAAAAGAGATTTGTGATCAGGAAGAGCTGAGCCTCCATAATAAATAGCCTTTGAAAGAATATCAAGGTAGTACTTCGCAGTCATTTCCAATGCAGGAGAAAGCCCAACCTACATAAACAGAATACCAATATGTTACAATCATAAAGCTAGTCAGATGGATGGTTCCATAAATTTTCCTAGGATTTGTAACATACAAACCACCTTGAAGTCTATCAAACTAATGTCCTCATCATGTCCACTAAATCCAGTCTTTGGAGAATCTACAAGAGATGATAGAAGCAATTCCATGATGGGTGAAAGTAGGTACATGCTCGACTCCTTCGGATTCACAGACACTATATTGCAACACAGCAGACCAACTTCGTCCACTGCTCCTGGTAAAATGTTTCCAATCACAAACTTTGATGTCCTTCTTAAAGCCTGCATAACAGCGATGCAGAGATTATATGGCACCAGTGTTTATGTGTCTATGTATGTAAGACCTTGAAAACTATTTTCAACCCCAGAAAATGTGAGCATATATGCAGAAAAATACTCAATCAGAAAATTGGATTATATGTGTATATGTTCAAAAGGACAAAATACGAACCTAAATATCTGAAAAGAAGCAAACAAAACATAAAAGAAATGAAAAGAAGAATATATGTATATGCATGTAGGAAAGCCACAATTGCAATCTTCCTGTCCTGATTACAAAGCAACATTACAAATTTGGGATGCAAGGCCCCAGAAAACAATGAAAGATACATCATTCATAATGCCAATACAATAAACTCAGTCACGTATAACCAATTGATAAGGCTCACTGGGAAGACAACATTCCACACCTCATACTCTATATAACTTTGTGTGCTTCACATATAGTCACTTGCATTTGAATCTCGTGTATGATATAGTCATAATCTCAGATCTATAGTAGAAAAATGGATAACCACAAAAATTAATGCTTATCTAAGATTATATACAACTAGCACTTACAATTTTGGCTTTTGAAATCATGAGACATTTCATACATTGCCTCCAGTTCAAATACCATAGAAGCATTACCAACTCACCTTCATATACTGTGCCTCAGGTAATTTTCCAAATAGCATCTCGATAAAACAGGTATAGGGAGAACCGTTCTCAACAAGAAATCCAACTCCTGTAGTACCACTGTTTCTGCAATGACACATGTGATACTGAGGAATTGCCATTGAGCATACCCTTTCAAAAAACCAGATACAGACTTCACGAGCAACAAATTGAGCATATGTGAGAATACTTACTGTGATTGCAAACCCGGTTCCAAGTTCACAAATAGTGAAAAAAGACGATTGAGGAATTCCTCAATCCATAAAGACCAATCAATAGGCAATATGCTAGCATTAAGTTGCATTTCGCTATCGATATTTGCAACCTGTCCAACATTTTATTGTCATTAAGTTTTTATCGCAAACAAACTCACCCAATTTCACGTATATAGCAATAAAAACAAACAAACCCACACGTACACTAGAAAGCACACAGCAATAAAATTGGATGGTTGATATAGTCTTGGGTGGATCATTGGCATCCAAACCGGGAAGTGTACTGAACATGGCATCTGTCAAACATTTCTTCAGAATCCTTGTAGAATTGTTGGAAGCAACTGCATCATAAAGAAGAAGTGGCCGAGCTGAAAAGGCAAGCATTCTTAATGCTGACTCAAGTTGATGTGTAGCTGTCACCTAGAACAGAAACTTTAAATGTTAACAGAGCCCAGAATCAAAACTAGATATTTAAGAGCCAATTATGCATTGCATCTCACAGTATCTAATGCCATTTGGAAGCGGTTAACCACCATCGGAAGTACGATAGATGGTTCAATATAAGCTAATCTTGAAGCAGATGAAGCTGCTGTCCAAGCAAGGGTTCCATTTTTACTATATTGACCTCGATCAATCAATTTCATCACCGTACTAACAAATGCTGCCCTCTCTGGTTTCCCCAAAAAATCTTCAGATTCAGCTGGCACTTTACATTCACTGCAAAGCATTTTGTTAAAAGAGTTTAAGACATGCACACGGCAACTAAATTTTGTCTCCTTTCAAACATTCATTACCAGTTTTCAGTTTCAAGACGCTTCATGAAGTAGAAGACAAGAAGACGTAAAAATCGTTGAAGTGATCCTGTCCAGCTTCCACCATTTGAAGGATGATAGTATCTATACAGAGGTAAGAAATAAACTAAATGACATCGCTGACAAAAATTTATATGCCATGATATAAGGAAAAAAAAATTCATATACCATGGCCCATGATACAAAAAGAATAAATATTAAACGATATTACAGAGACCAGTCTTTTTTTTTTTATATCACTAAGAATAGCTAAGATAATAAGTAAACTTATATCTGGATGGTGGGCAACCACGAGTCTCTCTCATTCCCCTATCTCCATCAACTTGATCTGGAGTCCCTATGATTCTCCAAAGTTTGAGTATCATATACAAAACTTTAAGAGAAGGGAAGTAATAAAGTGAACCCTTTATTGTTCCTCATAAAGTAAAATATCTTTACATTCCGAAACTGAAGCCTGCCATTCGTTCTTCCTCAAACTAAAATATATGAATATTTTTGCATTGCACATGTATCGTTTCCAAGAATATTTTTCGTTCAACCAGTATCTTGACAATGTAAATTTTAAACAGGTACACTCAACATAGTTTCCTATATATTTTACAGGGATATCTAGAAATGAATGGAGAAGCTTTTTTCTAAAGTAGGACCTTGTGCTTCATCAATTGAAATTTACATACTTCTGCTTACTGAAAATGCAAGTACTATATCCACATCATGGCAAGCGCCATATGATTACACAATAAATACCCAGATTCATTTCAATTAGAGTACAGTAGGAAAGCATAGAGTAGAGTAGGAAAGCATTACTGTTCTAGAAGATCAATCATCGTGCTAAAATGTGCCTGTGCTGAGCTGCGTGGACCAAGTAGATAAACCTAATATCATTCATTCAAGAAGTTATTATCAAGTAATATAATATGATGTTATAGTAAAAATACTCATGCACTTACAATAGACTTAGCAGAAAGTGTAGATAACCCTGGTGCCCAGCTGGTACGGAATGCTCGCCATACCTCAACAGGAATTCTCCTGTATAGTGGAGAATGAGTACCAGACTTACCAACAGGGACCTGGTAAAGGAAATGCAATTAGAATGTCCTTAGTTTTCGCCATAGATCAGGATGATTTATATAAAGAAGAGGGGAATACCTCAAAAGCGTTCAAAAAGTTGGTAAAAATCTCAGGTAGAAAGGGTTCCCAGTCTAATGGAGTCAGAACCTGATGTTTGATACACCTACTCACAAGTGAAGCCCATTGTACATTCCAAAAATGACATGTTGGTATTGCTGACCATAACTGAAGACACTCAGCTAACCAAGCCCTGTCGGGGTACAATATAAATACAGCTCAGGTTAGAAAGTACATCTACAGATCAAAAAATCAAGTTGATCATAACAATCATTTAATCCATACATTAAGATCTTTTACCTGGTAAAAAATGACTTTTCTGCAGACTCTTTTGTCTCTGATTTACTAGATAGAAAGAGTGAGAGAAATCCAGCTGCTTCTAAAGCTGAATTGTGTGAGATATCTTCTAGTTTAGGCCTGCAGGTCATGGAAGGAGAAAAAAATAACATGACAAAAATGTAGAAAATTCATCAAGTGATATTATCTTCTTTTTGTTTGAATTCAGTGTCTTAACATCATTAAAACCCAGGAGACAAACCACTTACCTAAACTCAGCCCATATTTCTACACAAGAACCCGCTTTGAAGAACCTCCGACAAGTCTCTGTCAAGTAAATGATGTTTTGAAGGTGACTATGTTTCAGTGTACGCCCTTCATAGGAAAGACGCCTGAGATGGCCAAGATCAAAAGGATTTATCATACAGATCACATAAATGAAAATTTGGAAGGACTCTGTAATGCCCACTGCAATAATGTACCTTTCAAAATGAATGCTTCGAATCAAAACATATAGCGGCCGCCAATCAATTTCCAACGTTAAATCTTTCCGGTATTTTGATAGCACTCCTGATAAGCAGTTGGCCCATCTAGTCTGACATTACAATTAGTGTATCCTGAAGTGTTAATAGACGACTATTTTTAATAGTGACATGCATCCCCAATTTTGGATAACAGTATACATAGTATATTAAATATCATGCTTGTGTTGTTAAATACAAAGAGCCCATAGATAAGTGCCATTCTGTAAAATTCATATATGCCAGTGTAAAAAAAGAGGGAAACCAGTTATTTAGGAAACTAATAACAGTCGACATTGACAATGAAAGCCAAACAACGTGAGGGACACGAAAATAAGCAAATGTACCTGAATATATAAGCTATCAGACGACATCAGGATAATGTTTAGGGCTGCTTTTGCTAAGCTCTCTACATCTGATATTGGAAGTGAGCTCTTTGCATGAACAAACCTGTTTATACCACCATTCATTAGATATACACAAACAAAATGGATGCTTATAAATGTAGTAACCGTGCTAATGGTTAAAGGGGCATATTTCACATCTTATAAGCAGGTTTGGAATTCCCTGCAAGTAGCATTAACGTTATTTAACCAATAAAACTCTTATCAAAAGCAATACTCACTAGACTTTCCCTACGTCCTAACACAACATATGTAAAAGGCTTACCCTATGCTTCTCCTATTGCCAAGTTTCACCGGTCATTATGATCTCTTTCTGTGAATAGATAAATATCTATCACCAGAATCCTATGCAAGAAATATAGGTACC